>VZTV01040816.1:0-22101 GCA_013400875.1 Anhinga rufa | reverse complement strand
GAAGGGGTTTTCCTGCCTTTCCTTTCATCAAAGATATAAAGCAGAAGGAAGGATTAGACTTGCCCTTTCTAGGCACCTTTCTTAATAATCAGAAAGGGAGAGTTTACTTCCGTTTGTCACATCATTTAATACACTGCCAGAAGATGCACATTGCACCCCTCTGCTTTTTCATGCACCTACTGTCCCTTGCATCTATTCATGAGGAAACTGTTCAGGAGAAAGACTATCTATTATTCTATATTTGTGAGAATGACTCTAGTGTCCTGTGTCTCTTTAAGTATTAATTAACCAAGCAACTATTTAAATAGAATAGAATGGAAACCTGAGTTGATCCTGGAAAGTGGTTGCTGTAGCTACAGTGTTCAAATGAGGGAAAAAGTATCAGAAATACCCCATTCCCAGACTAAAACCAACATTGCATCCTGGAGGCTTGGATTCCAAACATTCTAGAAAGGTATACAGGGATAAGCTTTAAAATTACAGATTTTTTATAGTCCTCTACAAAGACACAGAGTTCTATGCAGCCTATATGGGCTTCAGATTTAATGGTCTCCTGAACCCAGGCATTGATTCCTTGTATCTGTGAGAACCACTAGGGACATGGCTTTGAAATAGCCCAAAGGCAATCTCATGAGGTTGGCTTTTTGTCTGCTGTCTCCTTGTAGTATCATGCACCCTTTATCTGCCTCATCACTGTGATTTTAGGGTGAGGACAGCTTCCAGAGGAAAATCTGTTCTGAAGTACAGAAATGCAGCATAATCCATAATGCAGTTGCTCCTGGGGCATGAGAACCCATGTGCAATTTTCAGCACAACGGAGCTCATGATTGCTGCTAAAATACTAATATAATATTAAAAGTGGTTCTAACCACCATACTTTCAAGGATTACCTGTAAAAATCCCTGTGATCCACTAGCAATGCGTGTTATGTATACTAGGGTAAAATTAGATCCATAGGCTTCCTCCTTCATCCTGGTATCGTTCCTGCCTCTGGTTACTCACTACCAATCTTTTCCTGTTGAATGCTGTGTGTTTTTGCAAAATGTGGATTACCTAAAATGCACCTGGACAAATGAAAATCTTACACTATCAGCAAGAAAATCCATATTCCACTGCAAGATCATCCCTTCCAGTACAGTCATTTCGTCAAGCAATAAACACAACTTTTAATAGCATTAAGACTGTTCTAGAGCTTAACAGATAAGAAACACCACAGATTGTTGCCTATAACATTACTTTTGCAAAGAGTTTTAGAACCTCAAGAAAAAATTATCACCAACAAAAACTGGACTTTTCTTGATTGCAAAAGAAGTTGTGGCCTCTGATTAGTAACTAAGCATTAGAATCCAGAGGATCCCATTAATACTACATATGTTTGCGTGTATACTAATAATACATAAGACAATTAAGGTTTTTGCTGTAATGAACCCTTCTGACATCTCTTTTAGGTCAATATTACCCACTCTTTTGTAAAAGCTTAGCTGAGAAATCAGATGAATCTCTGCACTGAGCATAAGAACTGGTTCTTGATCACCTGAGGAGTAGTTGTACTCAGGCGATGAAGTTATCATCACTGCCTGCTCCAACACACAACTGAGTTTCTTCTGCATTTTCAGTCCCTTGGTATCGCTTGATTTCAGCCTGTCAGCTGCAGCCAGAAGCCCTCTGCGAAGTGCGTGAAAGCCCTCAGGTTTACACACAAATAATCAAACCCAGAATTTTCGGATTAAAGGTTTCAGAGTTATTCACAATTACAAATCGCTGGCATTCCTGAAATTTTTCAAGCAGTAAAACAAAACATAGGGAAATCAAGAGAATAAAAGTCCAACACTTCAGCAACACATGGTAAAAAGGAGCAAATCCACTTTTTAAAAGCTACTTTTGGGTATATAAACTGTCTATTTTGCTTAGATAATTAAAAGTAAATTATTATATTTAGGCACACAGAAATGTAAAATGCTTCTGGATAATGGTGTGGGAGGTCAGACCCATTATTTTCCTTCTGATTTTATTACCCAAGAGCAGAGCAATTTGTTTCTAGGGATCAATCACTTTCAGCACTTCACCATCCTCAATGCAAAGTGAAAATACCTTGGGCATCCCATCAAGATGGCATCCAAAACCCATAGGTGAATAATTCCATTATTGATAATCCACAAGGCATTGTAAGCATACTGTGCACTGCACTGCTCCAAACCATTTGTAAAATCAGTATGCCAAGACCAATGCAGAGAAAAAAATGCAGCCATATATATGTGTAACAGCAAAGGAGAATACGTGGCAGCATGAACAAGTTAGAAGAGCTTCTTCGAAGGGAATAGCCTTTGATGTGCTGAAGGAGGAGCAAAGGGAAAATCAGCTGATGAGAAACAGGCAATGGCTTTGAGCTGGGAGACATATGGCAAGAAGCAAAGAGGAAAGCTGGGCAGGAGCAGGACATGGCAAGAGGCAGGGGAGTTTGAGAAGGAACAAATATAAACAAAAGCTTAGCTGTCAGCAGAAATGAGATTTTGAAGGTCATCAGCAGCTGGGAGGAAGGATCATCAACCTGGTGTGATCGAAGATCAGTGAAAGAAGTTCCTTAGAGAGAATAAGATGAAAATCAGCACATGCTCAGACGTGGAGGCAGGACACTGAGGAGGGGAAGACAGCTCCACGGGTCAGAGCAAGAAAGACAGTGGAATTGCCAGCGAGAAAGAAATGGAAGGTAATAAAAATTCAGAAGGAAAATAAAACACTCCTTCAGACAGACTGAGCTTCAGATGGCATCAGAACATCCGGATTACACATTGCCTCGAAGTGACACTTTGCTCTTGCTTGCCAAACAGCATAAACCCACTATTGCAAAAGCAAAAATAAAGTTGTGCAAATACACTCCTTCCTCCCCAGAAGACTGCTGAGTTACAGGTTAATGTAAAAAAGAGAAGATGGTCTCACCTAAGCTGCTGAGAATTGTAACAAACTGATATTCAAAGAGCGTCTGCGAAGCATTCCCTTTCCTGCTGTCATTTCCAAACCAATACATTACAGCCACGCTTTGTAAATGCTCCTTTTATTTGACCTTATCATCAGAAGAACCTACTATAACACTGATGTTTTAAGAGATCTAGTAACAAACTATTTTCAGTCCAGAATATAAAGGAAGAACTAAAATAATCTCAAACCTGAACATTACTGCTAAATTGAAACACGACAATATTGATGTTCTTTTATCTCTTTCGATTTTGAAGCTGTAGTCTGAGAAGCTGCCTGGTTATGTACTATTTGGCAAAGTATACACCCACCATGCAATATAAATAATAAATGGGAAAGCCATTAAAACCTAAAGGTTTCTATGACTTGTATTAAATGGTTACCTTGTTTTGTATTTTCCTCCACTTCTTTGGTGTTTAAGCTTTACTGCAGGCAATGAAAACCTCAAAGATGCGAAACCATACCTTACAGCTAGACATAAAGTCGCACCTTCCCCCAAAGCAAAAAAGCAAATTTCACGAGGCAACATTACATTTCACAAACACATATTTAGGTCATCAGGAATGACTTAACTGTGATTTTGGTGCCAAGGAAGTTGAGTAAATTACTAATATTTACTCACTTTCTGCCACCAGGTCTTTATTTTGTTAATACACTAGTACTTTGTTAATAATACAGTAACCCCTCTAAGCTGTTGGAGAGTGATCAGATAAAGGATTGCACGTGGGTTCCCTGTCATATAAATTTCCCGATTTCTTCTGCCATCTTTTCATCAAGCTTGTTTCTTTTTTTCTGAAAGTGATGAAACAACAGACATTCACTGTTGCAAAATACAGCTGTTAGAATTACATGGGGCAGCGTAAGACTGTGTCCCCCTCCGCACACAAACCCCTAGTTTTTACAGAGCTCACAGCTCCAGTTCCTTTTCTTTTCTTTTTCTTGTCTCATCTACAAATTCAATTTCCAAATGTCAGGCATTCCGTAAGGGTTGGGAGGAATACTTCCCCAGCTCTTTTCTGCATTAGCCTTTCTTTCCCAGCTGATTTCCAAGGGGCACCACCAGCAGTCCTCCCCAGTGCACAGCATGCCCTGGGCAGTTCCACCAGCAGGCAGGAATAAGAGAAGTGGCCCCAGAATTGTGCAGAAACTCTTGTGATAGATCTGAAGTGTCTTGCAGGCCAGAAAAATATAAGGGAAAAGGGAGCATCTTGAGCATATTTGATCTTTGTCCCATACCTGCTGCACCTTTGGGGCCCTCCTCATTCCTGGTCACTCATCAGAATACCCCTGATATTCATCCCCAGAAATATTTCCTTCTACCTTTCTGTCATAAGGTCCCACACATAAGCCCATATATCCATATGCATTTCTGTTCAAATTATGTGTCTCAGCCTATTTTGAACAGTATGGAGGGCTAAGGAAGAGACAAGAAAGGAGAAGATTTATTAGTTAGGCTCCAATACTTATTTTCCTTCTGGAGACAAGTTTTTGTCATTTTCATTCTCACTAAGGGGTGAGGAAAAGAGAAATTATTCAGTGGATCTTATGCTGAAGGAACACTCAATGCTATAACCACAACAGTGTGGCCTAGAAGTTCCTCAATTTTAAAGTTTCATCTTGCGCTCATCAGCAAATAAGACCTTCAACTAAAATGCAACAGGCAAAGCCATCTCTGTCAATCAGCCAAACATATTCTTTTGCATAATCCAGGATAATTTATCTCCCAGTTAAACTTCATATTCTCAGCATACTTGCTATTATTGTACTTCTCTCTCATATATTTATTATTATCTGTTGTTATTGCAGTTCTGATCAAAATAATGTGCTTGTATCCCTGCACTAGGAGGGTGATCCATAGTGCACTCACAGCAAAGTAGGATAGTGGTGTTAACACTAAATTGCCCCAGCCTTACTGCCAGTTTGGAGCAGTGATAATTTGCCGTGATGGCTCTAGGGTATCCAGCCATCTTAAACAAACAACCGGTCCCATCCATGACCTTTATTCTTGTTTGCTGTCACAGCTTCCAGGCAGATTGCATGGACATTTTTTTGTGGTAAGTTTTTTTTTTCTGCTAATGATGTAAGATAAAAACTAGAATCCCTATGTCTCTTCTTCACTGGTGAGTTATTCAACTAGCCAGCTACTCACCATGACTGTCAGCGTCAGCAAATACCATCAGGTTTTGAACCACACGTAGTTCAGACGCATTTCTTGCACAACAACTTTGAAAATCATTAAAGAAGCACAAAGAATTGCAGCATCTTTGAGCAGATGAGGAGGCTCATTAAAAAATTGTCATGGTTTTAACCCCAGCTGGCAACTGAGCACCACACAGCCACTTGCTCACTCCTGCTGCCATGGGATGGGGGAGTNCAGCTACTAGAAAGAAAATTAACTTTATCCCAGACAAAACCAGGACAAAAGTTCATTTTTCAAGCCATGCACTTAGTTGTATGGCTATTTCCCTATTTAAATAGCTATAGATACTGTGTATGGATAAGAGCTTTTTCTAATTTCCTCAAAGATGCCGAGTTAAATTCAAATCCTAAGTAGACAGAAACATACTTGGCTCTGTTAGCAATGTGTAACTTGGATATTACAGTACCTTGAATCTGGGTGGGACCTTGCTGTTTAAATCAGCATACAAAATACAGAGAGGAGTCTTTCTGAAGTTATGGCAATTAGTTCCACCCTGGTACCTGATAAAGATTCACGGTTTAGCCCACAATAAATGGCACTCTTTGCCTCAATGGAATTTTAAAAGACTGGTGCCTGCAACAGCAAAATCTTACCATGTATGCAGGCACTGGAATTGTTAAGCTGTTGCATGTCATATAATTTATTTTGTATACAATTTGAAGAAACACAGAGAAAAGACATCTATGGCTGTTCAGAAAGCAACATGGTGGTGCCCATGAGTTATTTTCTTTATGTTCTGTTTTATAAAGTGTGATGCCTGAGTCCTAAATCAAATACAAGTCAACAGGGCTTAGGAAGGGAAAATCCACAGAGCTTGTAGAAAAATGGAGACCTCTTTCCAATATAGCCCTCAGTGGCAGGGAATGCGAATCCTTCAAGGAAATTAAGACATTAAAGAAGCAGAGCTGTGAACCCATAGATACTATCCTTATGTGTCTTTTATCTGTCAGATACATCCTACCAGGGAGACAGCATATATGTGCACATTATTTTTCAATCAAAGTCTGTAGAATTTTTTTTTAAATTAAAAATTGATCCAGTACACTATGTTTTTTGTTGGGTCACTTATGTTTTCTATCCCTTTACCAACACAAGCTGGCTAGCTTTTAAGTGAAAACATTTTTCCATAGAAAAAGGAACATTTTGATTCTCCAATGCTTTCCAGTGATTTTTTTTCTTTTTTTTCTTTTTTTTTTTGGCCAAAGCTGGTTTTCAAACCAAGCCAAATTGACAAACATCTTCAGTCGTTCAACAGATGTCCTATTTGGCAAGGAAATCCCTGCCCCACACAATTCCACCTTTTCTAACTAAGGTGGGGAAGAGAAGAGCATCTACAAGGGCTGCTTTGGATACAGGTACGAGGAGTTACCCACATCTGCCCCATCACAACCCTGATGGCAGATGGGACACAAACCCCTGGGACAGACAGATAAAACCCTCTCTTCCTATTCCTGTGAGGTAGTCATCATAGTGCAGCCCAATGGTGCAAGGTCAGGTCACGAATTACTGACTCAGTCCCAAATGTCCTGTGAAAGCTGGGTATCTGACACAAGAAAAGGAGAACATGGCCTGTGTTTCCAGCTTGTTAGCAGGAAAACAGTTCCTCTGTGCATGGAAAATATTAAAAACATGTTCCAGATGTAAAAAGGAGGTGGATATATTAGTTTTAGATCCAAATGTATATCTGTATTTGACTGATCTGAACCTGGATTTATGAATCTGTCGCTGTATTCTGTCCAGGTTTGCAGGACTCCTCACTGATTTCAGCAGGGATTCACAGGGGCTTAGCAAGCCCCTGAGTGATCAGGCCCTTCCACCCACGAAACCAGGCAAGCAAATGGAGAGCACATCTGAACGTAGCCCTCCTTATGGGCTGCCCTGCTGCTTGGGAGACCCTCCGGCAGTGGTGCCACACTGGGAGCTGTAGAGTCTGAGTGTGCAGTGGGGAACCAAAGCAGGAACTGGAGCAGCCGGAGGCACAGTCCTCTCATGCCCCTTCCCTCTGAAGAATAATTTGGCCTTAGGGCGTGGTCCCTGAGCCCCCCACTGCTAGGCACCCCCTGTGGCAGCGTGCCACCCTCCTCCTTGTGGGCACTGCCTCCATGTCTGGGACACCCCGCTTGTCTCACCGGGGGGCGGCAATCTATTTTCCGTCCTACAGCTTTCCCATTTGATAACCGCAAAGACGCACAGAGCGACCAATGCAGAGCCTCCTACTCCATCTTGCAGCACAGCTGGTTTCAGTATCCTAAATGCTGTTTCAGTTTTTTTCATAAATATTTTTCATTTTGATAAATATTTTATGTTTTGCATCAGCATTTCACTAGAATCTGCTGTTTTGCATGAAAGGGCTAAGAGTATGAAAATCAGCTACATTTCTGAATGCAGTGTACTCTCCTGATCTCTCCCCCATCTCCTTCCTTCCCCTTTACTCAACCTCTTTCTAAAGTTCTTTCATACTTTAGAAAAAACATATGGTGATGACTTTTACTATAGGATTTCTATCAAGATAGTTCTGCTCCATGCTGCACAGCTGCGTTTTAAGTTGTTCATGACTGAAATCAGAAGGAAAGAGGATCAAAAAAAAAAATGGTAGCATAATACAGCACGATGGAGTGCATGGTATGTTCTGTGAGCAGGGAGAAAGAAGCAACACCACTAGACTTGTTTAAGTACAACAAGTTTCATATAGGATCTCAAAAATTTTATAACCATAACAGTATTTAGTCCAAACCCTTACCTGATTTCAGCTGCGGAAGCAGGTTCAGTAATGTAATACCTTTTTTTGACCTATTATGTGAGCACTGTCCCCAGCTTCTGAGCTAAGTAAATCTGGACCTCATGATCAGGATTGAAGCAGAAATCCCCATTCTTGTTACCAGCAGGCAGGCAGGTACTTCCCAGTCCCTCCTGGCTCTAGCATCCCTCCTTGATGGAGTTTCCCACCACGGAGGGGGTTTCTACATCTCCCGTCCGCTCAGAGTTTGCCCAGCCCCATCTCTGGCCCCCTGCAGACCCTCTGGCCCCATCCTGGGAGGGCAAACTGCTCCTGTGTGACAAGCAAGAGGGGAGGAAGGCGATACATGCTGCAGTTTCTCTACATGAGAGGTTTCAGGCCATGATCTACTTTTATCAAGATAATTGAACAGCCATCTTCTGAGCACCCATCTGCACTTCTGATGGCACAATCTCGCCTGCCATTTGCTAAAGATCATCTCCACTTGATATCTGCAGCAGTGAGGGATCAGCTGGCCTATGTTGTCTCTGGCTTTGGCTACACTAACAGAGACCTGAGTTTACATTTGCTTCAAAAGTCACGTTACTCACAGGCTTAAGGGTCAGTTGCACAGTGTTCAAACCAAATACACGTGCCGAGGAGAGCACTGTCTGACAAAAACAGCAAGTCTACTGCTCTTACAGAGTAAAAAGTTAAGCCCAAAGGCTCCTGTTCTCAATACTACCGCCTAAAATGTCTGTAGACCTTTGCAAGTCACAGTTCATCTAAGCATGCATGACAAAACAAATATAATGTGCTGCTATATTTGTGGATTCATTTTATTTTTAAATGGCCCATCAAAAGATTGTATTAGCTATTAATGCATGAGCAGCTCCACTACAGCCTGAGCTGAAATCCCAAAGAAGACAAAGGACAAGCCTGACCAGCTTCAACAGTCAAGATCTTAAAAGGCAAATATAGTGTTAGAACCACCGCATATCACCATTTTTAAAGCAGAAGTCCCTACTACAATCAGGCTCTGTCATGAATCAGTTTGATTTATTCTGTCTGGAGAGTAAAATTACATTTGTAAAAGCCTAGTATGAACGTCCTAACAGGCAGCAGAGTGTATTTTAAGCAATACGGGCCAAAATACATTAACTTTATGAATCAGTGTTTTTCATCACTGGAATTAGAATTACCCTCTTACAGGGATTCACTCTGCATCTAAATAACAGCTTCTTACTTTATCACACCCTGCCAAACACATGAAATGCCAGCAAATGCAAATTCAAAGCCTACCACTCTACTCAAAGACCACTCTGCCCAATTAAATCCATCAAACACTTTCCTGAAGGTCAGTAGAAACGCCATGCACAAGACAACTGGAAAATGCTTCACACTAATACAGAATCTGCGCTGCTTTTTTCATGGTGACCACAATTTCCTGTGCAGTTAAACTGCTCGTACGCACAACAAGAATGGCTTGCTAAAAAAACAGCAGGTGCTGTGATCTTACCTCCTGGGCTCAAGCGGTAGGTCCAAACTGCCGGAGCAACTGCTCGACAACTGCAAATCCAATGGAAAGGGAAGAACTTCTTTAAAATAACCCAAACTTTTTGTAGGTTGGGGAACTGCGAAGTAGTATATCGAAACAGGTTGTTGTGTGACTCGGAAAATCTTCCTTTTCTGCAGGGCGACTAGTCAAGCCCGAGACGGCAAGACCAAGACTGAGCCCGGAGAGGGAAGTGAGTGGTGACAAAACGTCATAGTGAAATAGATTTTGTCTTTATAAGGAAATTTACCCTCTCTGATCTTCCTTCACCTTGTTACTCCTACAAAAGGTCCACTGGTGTGTACCACTTCCTCTCAGTTTTACCCCTCTTTGGTTCCATTCTCTCTCACTAAGCACATGCATGCATGCACACATGCACAAAACCCCTTCTCTCTTCGGTGATTAAAAGCAGCCATGTTTTAGACTTAGAGAACAGCAGGGTGTGCAGTCCTATCCCATGCTCAATGCAGGGCTGGCTGCAAAGTCAGCCTGCGGTGCTCGGGGCGGTGTCTCCAGGGATGGAGACTCCTCAGCATCTCTGGACAACCTCTGCCAATGTTTGACTGTCCTTGCTGTGAAAACTTTTTTCCTTGTGTGTGGCTGGAGTTTCCCTTGATGCAACTTGCGACCTATTTATTCTCAGTGTGCACCTCTGACAAAAGGCTGGCTCCAACTTCTCTAGAAGCTCTGATTAAGTAGGTGTAGACACCAAAAAGATCCCTCAGTCCTCTCCTCTCCATGCTGAACAAGTCCAGCCCACTCTGCCTCTTCTCGGACCTCATGTGCTCCGGCCCATGGCCATCCTGGCAGCTCTCTATAGTTTGTCAAAGTCTTCCTTGCACAGGAGAGCCTCAAACAGGACACTGCTCCTCACGTCACCTCACAACTAACATCAATTTCAAGGACACGTTTTCCAGCTACACTGAGGGTCAAGCATAAAAGTGCTTCGTGGATGCAAATATTAGCTGTCTTTCAACCCTGATGCTGCAGCATTGCAGAAGCCTTAACAGAACTGAAAACGCAACATTTATAGATAAAAGTGATTCATCAACCCCTGGGGATTTTAAGAAATGTCCTGCCTTAACAGCAAAATTCCAACCACTTTCCACAGGCTGAAGAATCATCTTTCAGTTTTTTTAACAACTTCTGTTCTGATTTTGACCTCTGAAAACAGGCATACCTCCCCTATAATATTTCATTATTTAATAGACTATGCCATGGATCCTCTTCTTTGTTTTCTAGGATATTTAACATCAGCCTGATGGTTTGCCCCAACTTTTTTCTTACAAACCTTTTTCTAATCCTTAATTATTTCCTTTGCTCTCTACGGCATCTCCTTGAATGCTGCATGAATATGAGATAGGGAGGAGGGTACCAAATGGATGCATGCCTTAAATCTAACATCTTGCTTGCACGGAAAAACTAGGGGTGTTTCCTTACCTAGGAAACCTACCTCATCTTTCCTAGGTGTATCGTTATCAGAGATGTTTGCTAAGCACTCTTAACATCCTCTCTTGAGTTATTATAGCTTATGCAGAAGGTAGGTGAGGGACTCAGATTTTCCACCCTAGCCTATGATATTTTATGTTCGTCTCACTTACACTGAGCTCAATACTGTGTCATCGGTACAGAGCACTGATTCATACCAGTACATACCAATAGGCACCGGCTGTGCTAAAACAGTGCTCAGCAAGCTTAGAAATACAAGGACAGCAGGGATGAGATTTAAAGTACAATGGATTTATAAGGCAAGTATAAACAAAAGATTTTTATATATTTGCCATGTGGACCATTAATCCCTTTCCCTTTTTTGGCCTTATTTCAAGACCTACTGTAATGTTGCTGTGTATACCTAATAATGCTGTCTCACCAAACATTATTAAACTTAAGTAGCCTTTACACACAACCCCAGCTGAAGTCCTGTCATGACAGCGCACCATTTAAATTCTGCACTGTGCATCCTTGAAGCATCACACAAATAACAATTTTATTGGGCAGCATTGAAATACATTTAACTGGTGCAGTGCAATAGTTAACTCCTACCTGTTCGTGGTTAACTTGTACGTGTGTGATGTTCATTTGTGGTATTGCTGACCATGTATGATTATATGACAATGATCTCTCTAATGTAATTTCTTACACAGGGCAAGATACCACAGGCAATCATTATAGTATCAATTCCCTAGAATTGTGTTGAATTGTAACTCTCAAATATAAATAGCTTGTATTTTGCAGTAAAGTATGTTTATGGTTAGCAACAGGGCTAGCTAGTGTTATCATAGGATGTACGGTGATACTAACTTAAATGTTCATTACTGTCCCACATTAGAAAAATAATACACTTGACCTACAGCTCCAGTCTTAGGGCCAAAATCCCAGCACAGCTACTTTGAGATTTACTTGCATGAAAGGCAGAAGGGTTAGAGAGTAGTGTTCCTCCAGTTACAGGCAAAGACATTAGGAAACAGCTAAGATGACTGTCTACAAATTAAGTACCATAAATTAACATGTACTCTATCCAATCACTCACAGAGGGAGGACTATAATTATAAACAGATCATGACCCTGAGCCACACCCGAACAGGTCAAAACCAATCCTTTCCCCTTTGTTGTCACCACTAAAACACTTCAAAAGCCTTGCCCTGTATCGTCCTTGTGCCTGAAGGACCTTTCTTTCTGCACACCTTTTGCAACGCTGACACTCTCATCCTGCTGCCTGTCAGGCATCGCTGCAGGTCAGCCAGACTGTGTCACCGCAGGCTTCAAACCCTTCCACGGCATTTTTCCTCCTCTCTGCAGCCTCAGCTCTCCTCTGCCTCTGCGTCAGCCCCGCAGCTCTGAGTGGCAGTGAGCGTTCACTCCCGCCTCCTCACCTGCCGACAGGCTTTCACCTTCTTCCCCTTCACCCCTGGGTGCCTGAGGAGCCTTAGGAAGAGCAGTAACTGCCCACTTTCTCACGTCATCAAGCTCAGATACTTCTTAGCAAGGTAAGTAGCAACCCAAAAAGCCTGCAGGAATCATTGATCCCATTTCCACCAGTGAAGGGGAATTATATTCAGAGGAACTGGGGCATCTGCCTAAGAAGAGGTACAGCAGCTTCACCTTACTTGGCAGCATTGTCTTCTGGCAGCCCAGCGGGGGTTTGCCGGGGTCCCCAACCAAGGAAGGAGTTGGGGTCTGCTGTAAGTGAACAGTTTCCTTGTGGGAACTAGGAAAGTGTATTCTTGTGGTGGCCTTTTCTGGCATGACCACCTCTTGGCTCTTGCATTTGTAACTGCCCACTGCAGTCTCCCAAGACCTTTGCCTTCCTGCAGGCTGCTTCTGCCTGGGAATGAGGTTCTCCAAAAGCCATTATTTTGCAAAATCACATTCATATAACGCAACACCTTTCTTGCCCCTGCTGATAGTGACAGGTTGTGGACATGTCCTCCATCCAAGAACATACGCAAGATGGGAAGGACATGGTGGGGAGCAGAGCGGGGACAGCAGCTCAGATCTTCCAAGCTGACAGTGGAAGCTTCCTGTGGGCCTTGTAAAATATCTTTGTTTTAATGACAGCACAATTTTAAATGAATCCTTTGAGGGGAACTTCCTGGTCCATGAAAAACTAGGGCAAATCAAAATTAATAGCAATTATTTAAAAGCGATCTCATTTAAACAAATAATATCTTGCTCTTATATAAGTACAGAGGACCTGATCTAATTCCCACTGCAGTTTGATGCAAGCTGAATCACACCTTTATTCCATGTGACCCTGTCCTTGTTCCTACTAAACTCAGTGACACTTCCTGTAGCCACCAGTGATTTAGGTACTGAAATACCTGCCTCGTTTCTGAAAATGGACCCTGAGAACTTAAATGCTGTTTAAGGGTAAATGAGTCCTTGTGAAGAAGGAGTCATGACACTGATGGCATGTACTCAGGTGGGGGGAGGTAATTTGACCCACTGTTACCAATGTATCCTGGAATGCTACGTGTGACCTCTACAGGAGAGAGAATACTAAAGGCTGGGGGCTTTGCAGAATGCATGTGAAAGTAATACCTTTTATGCCATATTCTTCCTGCATTACATCTGCCAGAAAAAGCCTTGAGAATGCAAAGCAATGGTGGGTGAACCCATTGAACCTGTCACAACATGGATACTGGGGTCTTTTGGGGGTGGAATCATGATATCATGAAATATCTGTTGGTGCAACAAGAGCATTTCACTCTTTGTCTCGATCTGTTCATGCAGGAAGGAGTGGGGAAGACCTACCCCAGCAGGGCTTCACCTCCAGCTGGAGTGGGCCGCCATGCTCTCCCTCCCTGAGACACAGGATCTCCAACTCTGTGCAACCATGGCCCTCCACGCCAGGACCCACCAACCTCCATGGAGCTCCTGCACCAGCATTCCCAGTGGTGCCCTGTACAGCTGCTGCATGGAGCCAGAGGAGGAGGAAGAAGGTAGCGTGGAGGGTGATGGCCCATGCCTACACAGGTGTGAAGAAAATGAAGGGGAACCTCTGCCACATAGCACAGCTGGCAACCTCCAGTGCAAATCAGCAAAAAGGCATTTACACTTGGGCAGGAAGGGACATCTAGGTTTGTATACTGGCACGTCTGGAGATAGAGTCATGTAAAAAGAAGTACTCTCATACTGAAAACCATGTTTTTGGTGGGGTCACTCTGAGAAGCAGTGGCTCTCCAAACCTCACCCTCTCCCCTGGAGCTGGGCACAGGAATGGCCAGGAGGGTAACGTTCTGTTAAACCTAGGCTGGGAGACTGGTTTATCATTTTACATGCTTGTGGAGCTTTCGGTTTCCAAACCCTTAACTCTGAAAACCTGTCTGAGTCTTCTAAGGAAATCTTTACTTCAGTTTCGCTGACAGGCTGTCTTATTCAGGAATCAAGATGAGCCACAAAGATCAAATAATCTCTGAGTAGATTGTTTCAACAAAGCAAAGCAAAAATGGGCGCAAGTTGGAACACAGGAAGTTCCACTTAAATATGAGGAAAAACTTCTTTCCTGTGAGGGTGCCAGAGCAGTGGCACAGGCTGCCCAGAGAGGCTGTGGAGTCTCCTTCCCTGGAGACATTCAAACCCCGCCTGGACGCGGTCCTGTGCCCCCTGCTCTAGGTGTGCCTGGTCACGCAGGGGGGTGGGACACGATGATCTCTGGAGGTCCCTTCCAACCCCTACCGTTCTGTGATTCTGTGATTCTGTCACTCCTAAGCAGTGGGTACAACATACAACCAGCCTAGAAAGATTTACACTCCCCAAAACATCCGTGCAGGGGCCTAGGACAGAACAGTGCCTGCTGGCAGAGTTGGAGACGGGGCAACAATCAATCGCTGGTCTTGGAGCAGGATGTTTCCTTAGCAGAAGGAGCCAAACATTCCTGTGAAACAAAACAAAAAGCAGATAGCTCTGAGGCCAGGGATGAACTTTGGGCTGTCGGACTTGGTACCAAAGTCCCAAAGTCATTTGCTTCAAAGAGATCTCCTGCACTGAAGTGACTGTGTCTGAAAGTTTTCCTAATGGCTCACTCCCAGGCCTTTGCGGTAAGAGTTTAGCCTTACTTAAAAGGCATAAGGAACAAGATTAATTTCCTGCAAGCAGTCTGAACTTTGAAGGAGAAGCATTTAAGCAAGTGAAAAATGAAATAGCAGGGAAAAAACACCCTGTAAAATGAAAGCAATGATAAATAAATAACATGAAAATGTACACCCCACTACAAATTTAATAGGCTACACCCAGCCATGAATTATTTAGCAGAACCATCCATTTGCTGCAACGGGAAGTGCTAGTGAAATATTAATAACAGTGCAGGAGCTAATCTTAGGTTTTACTTGGTGGAGGTGGACAGAAGAAGAGGTTGGGAAAGTCTGGCCACTGTCAGCCAACTGAGCAGCCACAGCCCGAGTCCTACCCCCAGGGCTGACTGCAGTGGGAGGAGGACATGCACTCCTGGCTCTCCCGGGAAAGCGCCTGAATCCCGCATCTCAAACAGAGAGCGGCAGTGACTCTGCCAGCTGATAAACCCATTTCCAGAAGGATACGGGTGTGGAAGTGTCATTGCAACAACACTGGCTCTCATGTTTTTGGTTTTTTTTGCACTCATATGAAACCCAGAGTTTTGGTTAAACCCTGACTTGGCCCCAGATCTGTTTCCTAGCTGTTCTGGTTATCCTTCAGGAAATATTTCACCTTTGTGATTGGTAGGGAAAGTATGAAAATGTGACTTTGGTGGCTCATCTGGCCACAGGCTTACAGGAGTAAAAGCATGGAGAAACAGATGGAAAAAATGTTTCAGTCTTAATTATAATAATTATGACAGGTTTTTTTGTAAAGCTGGGAGGAAACAAAGTAATGATTTTTGGAAATCTGGATATGGCAAAAGCTGTCTCATTGTTGACCAACCTTCTGATTTATCTGTTACACTTAACAGCCTCAATCTCACTGAATTTTTGGTGAGTGAACTTTCGGTGGCTTTGCCACGGTAGCAAAATGGGCTTCCCTAGGCCCCCACCCCTGCCTGCCACATGGGCATCGGCTCCACCCCGCACCTGGGCCAGCTATCATGGCAAAGATAAAGCACTTCTGCTGGGAACCCAGGCGCTGCCACCCCACCGCCAGAATTTCAAGTACCTGTCTTCTGCTGCAAAGTGGTACAATGGCAGGAAAAAAACCCGTGATTATAAATGAAGCTGCTCTCCCGAACAAATTCTCCACAGGTGGCTTTTTGCCAAGAAAAGAATAATTCAATTTGCTTTGGATCCAGAAGGAAATCTGCACACAAACACCTGTACGACTGAACAAAATGTTGGGTGCATGAAGGCACACTGGCATACATACCTTTGTCTATATCTATCATTATGTTTTGATTTTATATGTTTTTAAATACTGGAAATTTTAACCTCCTGGGCTGTTTGCTTTGCTTTTAGCTTATTTTTTCTTTGCCCAGCTTCTTTAAAAGCTATATTTCTGTATCTCTTCCTCTTTTTTTTTTTTTGCATGTTTCCCTTTATTCTCTCATTTTCCCTTTGCACATTTTCTACATTATTCTCCTTTCTCCCTCTACCTCTTGCCATTTCCTCACTCCCTGACTCCTACCCTAGCAGCTTCTGCTCACTTGCTCTCAGGCGGCGAGAGCTCTTCTGATTAATTTTTCTAAGATTATTCAGCTCAGAAGCCCCACTTCTTTTTGCAGCCTCTCGCCTGCATTTTCCAAGCCTGGGGGTCAATGGCCCAAAATTCTGCACACAAGCTGCCACTCAGAAACCCATACAAGCAGTTATTAGTTCCCTGTCAGGAGGGGAAGTTTGCCTCCCCTAGGAGGAACTTGCTGTCTTTCTACAGCACATCAAAAATAAAAATCTCAGTACAGAATCTGGAGTGCAAATGCCCAAACCAAGGTTTCGTTTCCAGCCTTGCTGTGGTTGTGTTTGCAGAGCGGGCTCTGCCTTAGGGGGACTCGCCACCCTCCACAGGTAAAGGATGAAAGCCAGCCCCAGGTTGACCAAGTGCTGTGCTGGGTGACAGCCTTTCGCTCAGGAGGAACACGTCCTGCATCGACTGAAGCTGCAGGAAGACAAAAAAAAGTTTGTTTGGGGTTTTTTTTTTTGGTGGAAGCATTAGTATGGAAATTAAATGCAGGAGGTATCTGAGGCCTTCTGCAAAGGTCGTAATACGAAGGTCCTGAATCCTCAACAAACTCTTACTGGGTGCCTCTCTATTTTTGGAAAAGGAATGGATAAAAGGCCACCCTCTTTCCTGACAAATCAAGTCTCAGTAACGTTTTTACATGGTGATTAAGAAAACTTCTGAGTCAGAGCTTGTATTTGGGACGAATCCCTTCCATGACATAGGTAAACAAGTACTGATTACAGCTGGTTTTAGCTGTAATTCTGCTTCAGCCCAAGCCCCACAAGAACCCAGTTATGATTCCTTCAGTTATGATTCCTCAGGTTGAAGAGGTGTGGATGAGCTCTGCAAGGCAATTGAAGGGTATTCATCCAAAGACGTGTTCCTATTCTAGAAGTCTATATAGAGCAGTAACCAGGCTTTGACAGTAACAGTGGCCAAGATTGTGAGGCTTTGCACACCTGAGAAAGAGTTTGAGGCAGCACAGACAAGTTTTAGCAAACAACATGTTTATTGCCTGACTAAAATATGGTCAGGAACACCCTCTATACTGGGATAGTAGTTAAGTTAGCAATCACACAGAAGGCACATATTGTAAAAGAGAAAACTAGACTTTAATTTTGCTGACGGCTTGAAGTGAAAGACCTTTGAGGGAACACAGAGAGATGGAAGATCCATCACTCGAAAGCAAGTGCCGAGAATGAAGTGTCAGATGCGTATCAGATGGCATCAGTTTGTTTGCACAGATGCTGCTTGTGTCGCTGCCAATGGATACCATACAGGAGCTGCCTGCACTGCTAGAAAACAGGCAGAGCAGATCCTCAGACTAGCAGAGGAGTTTTTCATCTCCTCTGCCTCACTTAGCTGCTCAGAAGACTCAAAAGAGCCCCTAAACAACTGTTCTTGAAAAGCAGCATGAAACATTACCTCTTGAGTGTTACCTAAAAGACAGATAAACTTGAAAAAACATTAATTGCTCTTTTGACACAGCATTCAAGAGGCACAGGGGAAACTGAAATGTTAAACAAATTGGTAACACATGAAAACTCCACAACTGTCTTGATCTTGTATGTCTTTGTGCCGGTGGCATCAGGAATTTAGAAACCAAGGCCTTCCGCAGGGCAAAGCAAGGATGCAAACCCAGTGCTACCCGGGTGACACACACCAGTAATCCGAGCAAGCACCCTCTTTGCTCTCACAGATCACAGTAAAAGAACAAACTCTTCCAGGCAGCTGCCCAGAAATCCCCTGCATAAACAGCCCAAGGAGCAGTAGGCATTTGGCCAGTTTGCTGATGATACCAAGCTGGGAGGAGTGGCTGATACACCAGAAGGCTGTGCTGCCATCCAGCAAGACCTGGACAGGCTGGAGAGCTGGGCCAAGGGGAACCTCATGAAATTCAACAAGAGGAAGTGCAAGGTCCTGCACCTGGGGAGGAACAACCCCAGGCACCAGTACAGGCTGGGGGCTGACCTGCTGGAAAGCAGCTCCGCTGAGAAGGACCTGGGAGTGCTGGTGGACAGCAAGCTGACCCTGAGCCAGCACTGTGCCCTCGTGGCCAAGAAGGCCAAGGGTATCCTGGGGTGCATTCAAAGGAGTGTGGCCAGCAGGTCAAGGGAGGTCATCCTGCCCCTCTACTCTGCCCTGGTGAGGCTGCATTTGGAGTGCTGTGTCCAGTTCTGGGCCCCCCAGTTCAAGAAGGACAGGGAGCTGCTGGAGCAAGTCCAGAGGAGAGCCACAAGGATGATCAAGGGACTGGAGCATCTCCNACGCGCCTTCCCTGGAGACATTCAAAGCCTGCCTGGACGCAGTCCTGTGCCCCCTGCTCTAGGTGTGCCTGCTCACACAGGGGGCTTGGATAAGATGATCTCTGGAGGTCTGAAGCTGTGCCAAGGACGAGACATGGCCACGCAGGGAGTCTGAGGTTGGGATCGCCCCGGTGAGCTGGTGTCGGCCCTACGGCAGCAGGAGGGAAAGCAGGTGGTCCATGGAAAGGGGAAGGATGGAACCAGACCAGCTTCCCAAACAGCTGAGCGCCATTCATGGAAGCTTATTCTCTCCCTCGGTCTCCTCTGCACAACCCACATAGGTTAAATGGGGGCACAGGGAAGAGGTATGGGTACCAGGAATACCACCTGAGCAGCAGGATTTCTTGGTGCACTGTCAGTATGAGATGATTTCCTCCTGCAGCTCCAACACCCAGTGGTGGTGGTGGTGTTTTGCAGGCTCCATGGACGGGAGGGCCAAGCCAAAGAGGCTGCAATGTAATTCCTCTGCAGATCTCCACAGGCAGGAGTACCTACACATCCACACTGGGGTTGCCAGTCCCATTCTGCTGGGCATGCTCCCACCAAAGCTGGTGGCAAAGATGTGCCTGGCAAGTTCTGCCATGGGCAATATGTACAGGCTGGCCATGGAGTCTACTCCAAAACTCGGGACCTGGTACAACAAACCATATTACTGCTCAGGGGTGAAAATGGCTTCAGTCACTGTGAAGTGCTGGCCAGAAACCATCCTCCCTGACAACTGAGGTTTACATATTGGAATGGGTAATATGGTGGGAAATTTTTCTTCCAGAATGTTCCTGGGTGCTAAGGTTTTTTTTTCCCTTCGCTTCTTTGTGTCATCTTTGTTCCTAGGGCTGGTTTCTACAAGAGGTCCTGGAGTCTCCAGGCACTGTTGTTCCGGGAATGAAGAAAGACAAAAGGTAAGAAAGACAAATGGAAAGAAACCAAACTTCCCCAAAGGGTTTGCACTCTCACAGATGAGACAGAAATGGAGGTAAGAGGAACCAGATATAGACAGACAGAAGGATGGTTTGCTCTGCCACCATCATTCAGGGAGCTGCAAAGGGTAAGGGGAGAAGGCAGGAGCATCTTCAGCTTTTATTTCAATCCCCTTTGCTAGCCAGGGCTGAAGAACAGACACAGAGGAGAGATGGAATGAGACTGAGATAAAAGATTGGCACAAACCACCAAATAGCTCAAGGCAAAGAGGGCTGAGTGTCAAGAGTGGCAGGAGCAGCCTGCCTGCTGGTTAAACTCGCTTTGGCTGGTTTAATGCTCCTTCAGGCATTTCCTTGCCTTTTCCCACCTGGTGAGTTATGAGCTTCACATAAGCAGCAATGAGTTTCCTACATGACAGTAACTCTAAATTCTTTTCTAAGCATTAGTGTGGAAAGTATCTAAGTTTTAGGTATAACAAAGTATATTTTTCAGCTCTTCACAGCATTACATATTACATGACTGAGTGGTGTATAATGAAATATCCATTTTAGCTGTCAGAAACACTGGACAGCCAAAGTATAGCAAAACCAGGCAAAGATCTCACACTGAAAAAAGTCCCAAGAGTTTGCCTGGTCCCTCCCTCTCCTCTGCATGTGAGCTGTCCCCACAACTGCAACAGGAAGAGGAAGAAAAACTGGGGGTGGCTCTAATGGACTGCAACAATCCCCTACAAACTAATCTTCTGACTCATTCCACAGAGGAGACCCACCATGCTCCTGTGCAGCACACTGATATTGTAAGTGCATCCTCAGCTGCATGCTGCAGGCTCTGACTTCTAAACCACATTTAAACAAGAGGGTTCACAGGTGCCTTTGCAAAGACTAGATTTAGTTCAGCCTGTTTACATTTCCTCAGTAGTTTCAGCTGTATGTTGTAATCTCTGTTTCCTCCATGGCTGAAGAGCTGTTACCTTTCATTTTAAAAATATGCGTATTTCCACATCCCAGTGAGATTTCAGTACTGTGGGCTTTCTCTGCTTAAAGAGTCACGGCCACATGAATAAGGCACCATGAGGACAGCTGGCATGTGAACTATGATGCTCCAGCTACTCTATGCCCAAGGTTATGTTCCAGCAATGAATGCAAGAGATGCTGATTCACGAATGACAGAGAAATTGCTACGCCTTTACTAAGATCCTGTGCACCAGCTGCTCTGCAGCCTCCCTGCAAAGTTTTGTGGTCTCCCTTCCTTCCAGCACCCGGGTGTTTGCAGCCACAAACCCCACTTTTACTAAAGGCCATCTTTTCAGCAGGTCTTCCTCCCTGCTCTTGCAAAATAAGTCAGCATTTAAGCAAAGGCTGTGTGCTTCTGCCCAAAATTTCTGGGACACGCCACTGCATGGGTTCTGTGGACCTTGGTCAACACAGGAGAGTCCTCAAATCCCACCACAGGAAAGGCTCTGAGAGGAAGGGTGAGAGGATAAATATATGGCAGGTACATGGTGGTCACAGCCTAAGGGGTTACCTCTCTTGTAGCTACTAGGGTTTCTGGTTTCCATTGGTTGTACAAATCCATTTAACTAAGGGTATGTAGACACTGAGGGCAGAGTAGTGCAGAAATACCTGAGTTTGCTTAAAGAAGCTAGCAAGCTAGCTCAAATGCTGGTAGCAACTGAGCTGCCACTGATTAATGTATTCTACTTTTCTTCTTTTAAAAAAAGCATATTTTTAATATATATATCTGAGAAAGATCTCCCATTGCTTGAAATAGTGGTCTAACTATTGAACAGTCCTTCCTCTTCTACCTTCTGCTTGTCTATGTGGGGCATGTAATTGTGAAAGGAGATGTTGAAGAAGTGTGGACACTGGGATGCAAATAAGAACTGCAGACAAAGGCGGATGCTTGGGCACTTGCAGCTTTGCAGCAAGGGCAGCCAACAGGATTTATCTGAAAATTGGTATAAAATGCCGATCCTCACCTGAGGATTGCTTTTTGAATTGGAGTGAAAAATTGTTTTCTAATCTACGTGTGTAGTATCCACACAAAAATACTGGGGCTCACTGGTATATCACAGCATTAAGACTGCACTGCCTTTTTAACTGAATGAACACCTAAAATGAAAAGAAGGCAGGGGGAAAGTGATATTTCTTTAAAAATGTGATTAATATTAACAAATATTTTGATTTCTTCTGTTACTAGAAATTGGATGTAAAATATGTCAATTATCCTGTTACAGGAGATTGAAGGTGCATCTAAGGGATCTTTAGTGAGGACATTTTCCTTCTCTGATTGGCTATAAATCCCTTTC
>VZTV01040815.1:0-12660 GCA_013400875.1 Anhinga rufa | reverse complement strand
ATGTGCAACACTGGTACAGCTACATTGCAGTAACTGATCCTGTTGTTTGTCTTGTAGTGGGACACGGCAGGACAGGAGAGGTTTCGAACTATCACTTCCAGTTACTATAGAGGTGCTCATGGCATCATAGTTGTGTATGATGTTACAGATCAGGTAAGTGTTAAGCCTGTGCCTGGAGAGTTTTTCTGGGTGGAATACACTAGGCTGATAAGTAAATAAAACTTGTCTTAAGGAGACAGTGACCATGTTCTTCAGGCTGTGTTAAGGTTTATCAAGCCAAATGTACGTGTTAGTCTCTGGTTTGGGGCTAAACACAGAAATAAAAGGAATAATGGGGTCTGTGGCTCTAAAGCAATTGTAGCTTAGGCTTAACCTAAAACTTGCTGGGCCAGTAGTTCATTGTGTGTGAATACTTCTCACCATGCCGTTGTAGCAGGAAGTCTGAGTTACCCTTGGAAGCTGTTGAAAGATTTCTGAATGCACTTGCTCTACCATAAACTCACATTTGAAACAAAATGGTCAGCATGTGTGTGGGATGCAACTGAGCCAGCGTTTTCTATGAAAATCTCTGAAGATTACTGGTGCAGTTGTCCTGTTTGAAGGGAAGTGTAGAGTTTCCTGAATTAATAGAAAAAGAACAGTCGGGTCCAACTGCTAACCTGCATATCAGTTCAGCATGGCAGTTCTGCATTTCTGGGGTCAAAGATTGTTCCGGCATCTCTACAATAATGTGGTTTGCACCTAATAGCTGATGCTTTGTAAATGCCTGGGATTCTTCTGGTTTCAGCTGTGTGCCATGTCTTATCTCTGCTACAGGAGGAGGAAGAGTCCCAGATGGTAGAAGTTGTTGACTATTCAAGATATGGAGCAGTGAAAAATAATGGGGAGTGTGGGGGTGGGGAGTGCAGTGAGGGAGGAAGGGCTGATTGTGTAGGGCTCAGAGCATGGCCTGAGGAGCTGTACATATCCTGTGACTCCCCTGTCCTGAGGCAATCGGGGAGTACTGTAGCATTGAAGTAGTGTTTTCTCTCTTGTGGTTGTGAATCACATTGATAAGTACACTGCTTGGTATTCTTTCCCAGTTGTTACTGAGTAGTGCTGAACTGTCCTCTTGGTTAAGGGTCTTGCTCACAGTTCTCTTATCTCCTAGGAGTCTTTCAATAATGTAAAACAGTGGCTGCAGGAGATAGACCGTTATGCCAGTGAAAACGTCAACAAGTTGTTGGTGGGGAACAAATGTGATCTGACCACAAAGAAAGTAGTAGACTATACAACAGCAAAGGTATGCTGATATTGATGTGTATTTGCTTTGGTTGAGCACCTAGTGTGGATTGGGATGCACTGGAGTCAGTTCTAGTGCAGGGAAGTGTCTTGGCACACAGGTGTCAAGGTGCCATAAATGCAAGCAGTTTATTAATGACTCTTTGCTGTGCAAGTCATCATCAGCCTGGAGTCTGGGAGTGGGGTGGTGGCCATGGGGCTTGGGGCTTATCCAGAGGTGCACCAGGAAACAAGGTGAGGTGCAAATCGGTATATGAGCTTACTGTGACTGTTCTTGATTTACAGGAATTCGCAGATTCTCTTGGAATTCCATTTTTGGAAACCAGTGCAAAGAATGCCACAAATGTAGAACAGTCTTTCATGACCATGGCTGCTGAGATTAAAAAACGAATGGGTCCGGGAGCGACAGCTGGTGGTGCAGAGAAGTCCAATGTTAAAATTCAGAGCACTCCAGTCAAGCAGTCTAGTGGAGGTTGCTGCTAAAACTTGCCTCCTCCCTTTTGTCTCGCAACAATGAATTTGCAATCTGAACCCAAGTGAAAAAAAAATTGCCTGAATTGTACTGTATGTAGCTGCACTACAACAGATTCTTACCGTCTCCACAAAGGTCAGAGATTGTAAATGGTCAATACTGACTTTTTTTATTCCCTTGACTCAAGACAGCTAACTTCATTTTCAGAACTGTTTTAAACCTTTGTGTGCTGGTTTATAAACGTGTAATCCTTGTTGCTTTTCCTGATACCAGACTGTTTCCTGTGGTTGGTTAGGATGTATTTTTGTTTTGATGTTTCTATTGGCATGTTTAGATGTCAGGTTTAGTCTTCTGAAGATGAAGTTTAGCCATTTTGTATCAAACAGCACAACAGTGTCTGTCACTTTCCATGCATAAAATTTAGTAAGATATATGTAAGATCTGATTTGCCTAGTTCCTTCTTGTAGAATTATAAATGCAAAGATCACACTATCTGATTAATAGTTTCTTCATACTCTGCATATAATTTGTGGCTGCAGAATATTGTAATTTGTTGCACAATATGTAACAAGAAATGTTTAATAAATATTGTACTTATTGGAAGTAATATCAAACCATATGGTGATAAATATCGTCTTAATTTGTATGGCTAAGGGGGAAATCAGGCTTGCATTGTGCACAAAACATATCTGTGTGCAGCCACGGCTCTCAGACCTAGTAGACCAGAGACCCTCCCTGCAACTAAAACTAGTGACTGTGGCCCAAAAGACTATGGTGTCATGGTGCTTGAGGCACGTACGCTGTACCAGAAATGCCCAGCCAGTGCTCATGGAGGCATAATGCACTCTGAATGTACAACAGTTCCCTGTGTTAGTCTTGGAACTTAATTTATTTCTCAAGGACTCTCTAGGGAATTCCTGTCTGCTTTGCATAGTAGGGGAGAGAACAGTATTTCCCTAACAGGAATGACTTCACTGTAACCTTGAGGTGGTATAACTTTCTACCAGTATATTATGTCTTTTCTCTATACTGTTAATTCCATCCTCTTTTAATCAATACTCTTCTGACTTACTGCAACAGCTTAGCTTCTATTCTGTTATGTGTAGAGGCAGGAGGACAGAACAGGGACAGTAAGGCCCCCCACCAGACTGTTGCTCAAAGTAGGCGCTATCTCCAACAATTTGGAACTAACCAGCAGCCAAGAGGTTTTGGACAGTGTGTGATTCTTTGTACAGAGCTAATCAAATCATTAGTGCCTGATGTCTAGCTAAAAGCCACAGGAAAGCTAGCCTATAACACTTCCTATACATGTAAAATTGTTCAGCTTTATCTAAACTCAACTGTTCAGCCTATTCTGTAAATAGTCTCCTGTTTGAAAGACCATGTAACATTCCCCTAGTAGTAAATACACCCTGTGACAGTAAAAATATAGCCTAGGTATGTTGTGAGGTATAAACTAAAATGGGTGCAAATATCCTCTGACTTTTTTTTTGGGGGTGGGGGTGACTTTGGCTAACAGCTTTCTTCAACATAGTTGCATCAATCAACAGGCAATTGTAATACATAAAGTATTGTCATGGTTAAGTTGAACTCTTCCACTTGAGACCTTCACAATAAAGTGATGTGCTTTCTATTAGAGATGTGCTTGTTGGTATAATTCATTATGTAATGTGACTTGCTCCTCCTTGAGAGGGGGAGCAGTAGGAGCAGAGATCAGGAAGCAAATGAGAAGGAGGTGTATTGAGGGTAAAACTTCCTCCCTTCAGAGAAGTGCACAAATGAACTTAAATGTCAAGATGCCTGCTACATACTATCCAAAACAATGTTAATATATACAGTAATAAAAGCATTGCAAAACCAATTTGGGCTACACCAGGTGTTTGGTGGTTATTTTTCCCCCCCTAAGTCATTATGGTGTTACTGTGCTGGTGTTGTTAAATGCCACAGCCTGCGGTTGTCAGGCTGGAGGGGGGTGGAAGAGGGTAGAGCAGGCCTAAAAATCACTGTAGTCTCTTAGCTGTGAGCTGAAATATTAAATACCTTTGACATAACAGGTGAGGCTTAAGACTTGCAAGTGGTAGTGACAGGCAGCAGAAGGCTTTCCTTGCATGCAGTTCCCACCCTGCCCTGCTGTAGGCCTTGTTAAGCATGGCCCTGAATGCCCACAGGTGCAGGAGCTGCTGTTGCTCAAGGCAGTGAGACCAGCCTCAGGCTTGAGCCTTTTTGTTGAACTTATGCTGACCCTGGAGCTGTCACCTGCAATTTTGCAATTAAAAAAATTGCCCTTTAAGCTGGGGAGGTAGAAGATGGAAGAGTGTCAGAGACCCCCACAGAACCCAGTAAGTTATTTGTCATTCATAACTGCTTCAGTTTAACTACGCTTCTACCTTCTGCTTGCGCGGTACAGAAACTTCACTTTGTTCTGTTTGCAAGAATTGGAGGAAATGATGTATTCTGCACAAGAACAGGACGAGCACTGTTTAGTTTAAAGGTTAATTAAAGCCAAGCACCAATGTTCTGCAGTTGGCTGTAACTTTTTGGCCGCTTACCTTGTTATGCTGCTTCAGAGATGCCCTTTTCTGTTGCAGAAAGGGTTTGGAAACCCTTTATGAATATTTTGTGAGCAGTGATGAACTGCATGAGCTGTTAAGAGGGTAAAGGCACGAGAGGGAAACCAGCACAGCACTAACACAACTACTGCAAACAACTGGTAGCAGCAGTTTATACATAACCTGGTTCTTCCCTGAGCGTACTCACCTAGTTATTATTTTTAGATAATCATATAGCTCTTTGTGTTTATGCATAACAAAGTTAAACAGGCTCTGCATCAGCAGGGAGCGATAATTATAAACAAGAGTTCAGTTTGCTCCCAAGAACCAGAAGGGAGTTGCTGTTTCTTGGCTTCTAGCACCTATTTTTGAAGAGCATAAACAAAACATGAGAACACAGCTATTAAAATCACACGGCTTTACTTAGAAGTGAGTTGCACAGCACACGATGGATTACTCAGTTAAAAAAACCCAGCATGTTCCTGACATTTTGCTAACACAAGGAACAGGCAACTTCAAAAAAAAAAAAAAAAAGGAAAGCTACATTAAAAAAACAAACCAAGGAAAGGCCAGCTGTATGTTCCTCACGCAGAAAGCGCCTCAATGTAGTCAGCACTGTTGACTAGACATCCCAGTAGCCAAATAACTGTGGTACAGCCCGCCTTTCTCAAGCCACGGTGAAAAAACAAAACTGCAATCAGCCCAGGCCGGCTAATTCTGATCACCGTGATCATACATATTTGGCATCTCTACAGGAGGTGAAGGAGGTGCTTTGGTGCTCGCTGCGGTTCTTCTCAGCCATCCCAAGACTGGCTAACACTGCCCAGGTCGGATAGAGGCAGCACCTGCAATTAAATGGATGAAGTTTGCTGCTGTGCTTTGGCTGCAAACCAAACCTCCCACGCTGTACCTAAATCACCTCCATGTATGCTCAGTCATGTATAGCATAGTTCTGTATATTTAGCAACTTAAAAAAAAACACAACCAAACAAGCTACAGTTACTCTCCTCTTAACGTACTGGAAATAAAATTTGGAGTTGCAAAAGGGAAAAAAGAAGGTGTGCCATGGCATGGGCCATGGGGAAATCAACGCTCTGAGTTCATGGGGGGGTGGTTAAGGTTATCCTGCAGTTGCTGAATTCCTACCTCTTGGTGCTCAGAAGCTGTTAGAGCCTTCCTGTGCCTCTGGCCCCGGTGCCTGTGACTGTTTCGTACAGACACAGTTTTATAGCGCTTCCCAATCGCAGTGTGAGCGGCTGAGGGACATGGCAGCACGCGGCTGACCCCAGGTACGCTGCTGTGACTGCCCTCCAGCACCACGCACCCCTCCACCCCGCTACGCTAACGCTCCCGCCATGCCCTCCTGAAACACCTTTGGCTCTGCAGTTTTATTTGAAGGAAAATGTTCAAGAAATCAGCAAACATTTTCTAGCCCATATTTTACACCTGAATTCACTTGCTTCCCTCTCCCACTATGACATGGCAAGCAGAATTTTTCTTTGAGGGAAAAAAAAAAACCAAAACCCCAACCAAAAAACCCCAACCAACCCCAAACAAACAGCCGAACAAAAAAAATACCCCTTTCCCATCTTCCCTCTGCTGCCCAAGTGATTTTGGAAGGGCAGCTGTCTGTGCCGGACTGCTGACGTCCCCTCCACCCTGACTGACAGTGACCTGCCTGCCGGGTCCCCGGGTCCCTCTGAGGAGCTGCCATCGCGCTCATCACACTCTTGGGTTTCATCAGCTGGTTCACCGACACACTGCTCTTCCCCGACACACATTTAAAGATGATGGGGCATGCATTTTGAGATCGCCCTTGCTTTCTTCTCCTTTTAGGCTTTCCAAACACCAGATTAAAAGAAATAATAATAATAATAATAAAGCCTGATGTACAGTGTTTGCTAATTTAAGTGTCTGTCTTCCTACGCTTCCCTCCCTCTCCCTCCTTGCCGTGGAAAGGATGGTTTGCCCCCCCACTTACCCACTGAGCAGCCGTCTGCTGCACCCCCCTCGTCCTCCATCCCATCCTTGCCCTCCACGGGACCCACAGCAGCTAGAACGGACTCGTACAAATGCTCCGCGTGGGTTTCTAGCAATTCTGACTGTTTCGCAATCAAACCCAGCGTGTCTTTCAGAGCTGGAAGACAAAAATGTATGATGGAGGTGGTAGTAACATGACAATTCACGTCTGCAGGAGCGATGAGAGAGAGCTCCACTTGCCCGGCCAGACTTCTGAAGGAAATCAAGTGTTAGAAATCAATAAGCTGACCTTCATCTCATCCAAGTTGTGATGCAGCTTGGAAGGGGTGGGGAAGCGACCCAGGAGGCTCCAGGTTAAGAGTGAAGACACAGAAATAGGGGCTCCCAAAGGATACCTTTGGGACCGTGTAAGAAAGCCCATCCATAACACAGCACTCGACCACTAACGCCCCTCTGGTGACTGCGGACGCAGCCCACCCTTTAGAAATCCTTTGTGCAGGATGCACCACATCACCGGAGCAACTGCCCGACACGTGCCGCGCTACCAGCCAGGCTGGGCTGCCTCCCCAAACCGGCTGCTGGCACCCGCTCCGGGATGCACCGAGTGCAAGCAGGGTGGGAAAATCACCTCCTGCTGCACTGGACAAAAGCATCTCCCCCCAACTGCAGGCCGACAGCATCCCACAGCCCAGCGGGAGTTGGCCATGCTGCAGTTAAGATGAAAACCTAAGAAGTGACTCATGAGAGGTAGAAACACATCCATCACCCACACTGGATGGCACAGCACAAGGCAAGAGTTGAGGCATGGTGCAGCTGAAAGTGCTTGGGAGTAATCACCTGAAACCTCCAGGTCACCTCACCTCCAAGCCTCCGGACAGCAATGGAGGTGTAAAACCCTTTTCGTTCCCATACAGCTGCTGAACGGCAAACTCTGCCCACTGCTTCCACCCCCCACACATGTGGGGCCAGGGATTTCAGGGGGCAGGCACTATGGCCAGCATCACCGGCCGTGTCCACAACCAGCCCTGCTCAACTTCTCCTCCTCACCTGGCGAATTCGATGCCATGCAGTCAAGGAGAGCTTCTCCCCTCTCCAGCACGCTCTCCGTCAGGCTCCGGTGGCTGGCCACATCTTTCCTGAACTCCTGGGAAGGGAAGGAGAAGAAGAGCGCTGCTTAGAAGGGTGTTTTGGAAGAGACATGCCTGTGGCAGGTCGCCTAGGGGGCAGTTTTCCCTGAGCAGGTTCCCAGTGTTCCCAAATTTGGCTTTGCACACCTGATGCACCCCCGCATCACCCTCCTGGCCCGTGCCAGCAGCGTCTTGCTTCATGCTGCTGGCTGCCAGCAGTGCCAAAGAGGGGGAAGCAAAGCCAGCGGTGATACCTACCAAGCAGCGGTGCAGCGATGCCTTCATGCTCTCAGCATCCCTTGAGGCTGGGACCCAGCTGTCAGTGATGTCCACAACATTGTACAGCCAACGAATTAGCTCTTCCAGCTGGCAGCAAAACATCTACTTAACGAAGCATAACAAAAGGGGTCACTTATCTATTTCTGCAGGAAAGATATGGCAGGGACAGCAATAGGTGAGCCAGTGGTGCTTCAGAAAGCATCCGCCTCCCCTCAGCACACAAATATCCCTAAGCTTGGGAAACCAAGGGTTGACAGAAAAAAAGAAAAAAAAAAGGCAAAAAGCAAATTAAACCCCTAAACACACCCCAAACTTGTGTAGCAAGTATTGGGGGTCATCATGAAACGGCTGCTATGGAGATGTGTTGGAAGGCAGAGGCACCCAGGCTGAAGGAAGGTGTTTGCCTCCACCACCTCCCAGATGAAGAGACACCCTCCGCCTCACCGGAGCCACGCAGTTAATTTGCAGTTGCTTTTCCCCAAGGGTTCATCTCGTTCAATTAAGTGCTTTCATTTATTTTTAAAGCGCCTCGGTAAGGGATTATTTTTGTAAGATGCTGCACGAAACCCAGGGGCCTCTGCTCTCACCGAAACCAGACTCCAGCCCTGCTCCTGCTCCTCAGGAGACAGGGTTTTGCTATGAAGCTGAGCTGCTTCTCCCTGACACTGCGATTTGGGGTGACAGATACGCCCCAGTGTTGCCCCTTTCAAATTGGCAGTTATTCCCATACAAGAGGGGGAATGAGTTGCACTAGTGTTTGCATCTATGTGCATGATAATTACTCTCTTGCAAACAGCTCAGCATCGCTTCTGAATTCAGCCCGGGGCTGGGGTGGGGAGGAAGATGAAGGGGAAGGCAGGGAGCGATCCCTGCTGGCCAGGGAGCACAGCACCAGTGGCAGGATGGCCATGAGGCATCATTTGCCTGAAAAATAAAAATTCACAAAATAATCAGGAAACTCTTCAGAGAAACCCCACCAGTTCTGCCTGGCCTTATTATACCCTTTAGTAGGAGCCAGTCTGGGGAAGATGAGTGAGCCTGGGCTGAAGGGCAAGGCCAGCCATGCTGCATTAAATAGCCAGAGTGATGGGGCAGGCAGCGAACGTGGATTTCACGCTGGTCCAGCCGTGACCATGGCTCTTGCATCTTCCCGGTGCAGTGGCGCTGCAGGACCGGCAGGCTGGGGGAAGCCAAGCACCACATTTCTACCGAGCCCAGCCCCACGATGCTGAGCTCTGGGAAAAGTGAGATGGGTTCCTGCTCCATTAGAAGAAATCATCTGCTCCAGTGAGCCTCCCTGCATAAATTACTACCAGCTGCCAGGCACCAAATATCATGCAGAAGCGGAAGCCTTAATTAATTGTGCCATAAATACAGACACAATTTATGCAAGACATTCCCATAATAAACTTTATTTCTGGTCTCAGCCTACCTTAACACACTGGGCAAGGGACTCGCTCTGCTGGCTCTTCAGATGCCCCTTGGCCCGCGGTTCATTTAGGTACGTCCCATCCAATGTGTCCTTGAGACTGGTCGGCAGATGAAGCCCCCGCAGAGGATCCCTGTGGATCTGGCTACCCAATTCAGTGTTTTCCCAGCTCAGCTTTCGAGAGTTGCAGGGGTGCCACAGCCCAGCAAAATCCTCAATATTCCCTCTTTTGTCCCTGCCACCCGCTTCTCCGAAAGGAGCCAACTCGGATAAAAGGGGCTGCCTGCTATTGCTGTGATGTGGAAAGTTATGATGGTCGTGCCTGGGCGTCCTTATAGTTAAGGAAAGATTGGACAAAAACTGAGCCAGTCTTTCCAGCTCCCGCAGTCTTGGAGGCAGGGAGAGAAATTCTTCATCACCCTCCCACTCTTTCCTCAGGGGGAGCACTTGCGTTGTAGGCAAAAACCTATTCACGCTTTTCACCTGCCCTTTGTAGTTTGGAAAGGGGCTCCCTCTGGAACACCAGCTTCTCCCATCCACAGTAGGGCGGCCAAATGAACCTGGCCCAGCCGACTCCATAGTTACATCCTTAGCAAGACCTCTAGAAGGACGAGAGGAAGCACTTTTTGCAAAGGATGGTTTTGCAATAGGTGAAGGTTCATCATACAAGCCAGCTCCTGAGCAGCCTCGTTTTCCAGGCCCTGGGGTGGGGAACCTCTCTGCAGAGGCCACGAACCTCCGACGTCCATTTTCCCCACTTCCCTGAGCCCGCCCACTGTGGCCATAGATGCTGGTGGACCTTGATGTGCCCTCGGGGGAAAGAGAAAAGCTGTCCAAACCTATTCCCGAGTCATGGAAGAAAGGCTCCGGCATCTTTCCCAGCTTGTATTTTGGCTTCAGCGGATAAGCATAATCCAGCAAGTCCTCGTACTCTTTATTGGGGTTCCAGTGGGGTGAGCGACGGTCTGGAGATGGGGGTAACGAATCCGGTATGGCACATGCCCAGTAATCGGCTTGGTAGGATGACATCTCTCTGATGCGATCTATGGTGCTGCGGTCATCAAGCAGAGGACTGAAGAGCCTGCGTGCCCGCGGTGCCCTGCCTTCTGCCGCACCCCACCGACAGCACAGGTCCCGGGCAGTGGTGGCCGCAGGAGACCGCACATCCGTGCTGGCCAGCAAGCTTCGGGACGGCTCTTCAGAGAGGCCATTTTCTTCTGAAGATGGAGTGGAGAAGCTCGATGCGGAGTGGCTCCGCAGGGCGCTCTCAGGGCTGGGTTGGGTTTGGGGCCGCAAGAGCTCCGGGGTGGAGGAAAATGGGGATTGAGCTCCCAGCTTTTGGCTCCGCTGGCCGGCAGGGGCATCGTGGCAGGCACCAGCAAGGCTGCTCTCCTCTGCAGAGCTGCGCCGGCTGGGAGGGCTGGATGCCAGCTCCCAACAGCCTGATGCCTTCACCTGCTTGAGGACAGGGGGAAAAAAAAAAAAGGGAGAGAGAGAGACACATAAAATGAAGCACAGCATCCAGACAAAAGGCTCCTTTGTGCCAGGACATGGAGATAAAAGCCCAGCCCTGGACCTGCTGCAAGGAGAGGCTGGAAGAGGAACTCTGTTCCATCTGCGGGACGGCACGCAGCTGCCCGGAGCCCAGAGTGGGGCTTGTTTTTAAGGAAAGGCATCCCAAGGGCTTGGAAAGCTGCACAAGTCATTTGGCAGCAAAAGGCACTTATTTAAGGAGCCCCGTCCTTAGCTCTGCAGTGGCAATATGTGAACGGAGGCAACGGCTCAGGTGTTGGAGCCCGAGCCCCTCCCTACTGCACAGCTTAGCCCAGGGCTGGGGTGGGCACACTCTGGCTGGAGAAGATGGAAAGCCCTTGCCAGGATAGCCCAGACAAACAAGTCCTCACCTCACCTGAGACCTCATGGTGATGCAGCAACACCTGTACGTACAACACTCTCACCTGCTGCTCTTCTGAGGAGAGGAGCCGGTGACTAATGTGACGAGGCACATCACTGTTGGCAGCTCTATAAATTAACGTCTCTGTCTCCGAGAGGTTTGCTCTTGCTCTGGGAAATCTGGATGCGGATGCTGAAGACGCTTCTTGGCGGTATCTTGAGCCCCCCTGGGTAACACCGGTGGTCAAGCGACTGCATCCGCTCATTGCCACACTCTCTGTCGCTTGTGGGCAGGGCTTGGCTTCCTCTCCCCCTAAAAGTCGGCGCAGGCTGTCCACTAGCTCCGGGTAGTCTGTCTCCACCTCTGCGCAGTCCCACCTACCATCGCCCTCGACCTTCCCGCTCAGCGAGGCTTCAGAAAGTGATTTTCCCACATCCACAGCCATCGGGACAGAACTTCTGCAAGACGATGCCAAGCCTTGGGCTCTCTGAAATACACAACACACGGTAGCGGCAACTTGCCATCCCCTCTCGTCTCCATGCCAAGTAAAGGAACTGGGTATGTCTAATAACGAAGAGCTTAAGCATGTTTGGGTCAGACCCCAAAAATCATAAAATCGCATCTTGGTGCATCAAGTGGGAGAGACAAAAGGGCAAAGAGGCCTTTGTGTCTGAGTAGCGTTTTCTGGTTTTGAGGACATGATACGCAAGGAAAATCTAATTAAAGCTCTGGCCACTCTAGAACAAACCTGTGCTTTATACCTTGCTGCCATGGTGCAACTGTCTCCTGAAATAATGGCCAATCTCCCAAACAGTTTGTGCACCATGAGGTTTCTGAGCCCAAATAAGACATCATTAGCTAGGACATAAAGCACCTATTAGTGTGGCTGAGCCCTGAAGGCTGTTGGGGTGGAAAGTTGATTTTGTTTTTTAAGAGACAAACTCAAAACCTTGAAATGGAAGCCACCCAGAAGTAACAAGCATATATAAAAAATTAGAGGGGGAGGTAGAAGACTGGAAAACCCAAACTTGGCACTTAGCTCTGCAACTTCTACCTCAATTCATGAAGTTAACTCTTTGTGACATTAATTAATGGAAATACTTGCTCAACCAATGACACATTTTCAGCCAAGCCAATTGCACCCTGCTGGAAATCCTTCTAACATGAGATATTTTTCTCAAAGCCTGAGCCCAGGCGCTCCACACATGGAAGATACTGCACCGCCACCCTCTCGCTGCCCGTGCTGGACTCGGGTGAGGAGCTGCAGGACAACCAATGACACAAATCAAAATGACCCAATATAGCGCACAAGGGACCTTGTTTTGTCCAGCCACAGCCAAGTGCCTCTGCTTGCGTTCACCAAGCTAGGAGGACCCCAAAATACTCTCAACACAAATGACACCTTGCGGGCTCCCCACAGAGCACCAAAACCAGCACTGCCAAAATCCCCACGCATAGGCTCTGTGCCGCTCCACCACAGGTGGGCATCCTCAGAGCCCCGGGAACACCAAAGCCTCTTCCCGCAATTCCACACCAAACCAGGGCGCCGGCATTAGGAAAACACCAGAGTGGTTTTGCTAGTACTCACCCAGCTAGTGCCAGGCTAGCGATGGAGAGGCCAGCCAAGGCAGCATCAACAGCAAACTCAA
>VZTV01040810.1:7185-26983 GCA_013400875.1 Anhinga rufa | reverse complement strand
GGCAGCAGCGGGCAGCAGCAGGCAGCAGCAGGCAGCAGTAGGCAGCAGCAGGCAGCAGTACGCGGCAGCAGCAGGCAGCAGTGGGCAGCAGCAGGCAGCAGTAGGCAGCAGCAGGCAGCAGTACGCGGCAGCAGCAGGCAGCAGCAGGCAGCAGCGGGCAGCAGCGGGCAGCAGCAGGCAGCAGCAGGCAGCAGCAGGCAGCAGCGGGCAGCAGTGGGCAGCAGCAGGCTCCCGCCCAGGTAGGAGCTCCGAAGCTCCCCCCGGTATTCCTTTCCCCACCCCGGCTGGCAGGGCTGGGTGAGCCCCGGGTGAAGTTTCTCCCAGGCCAGGAAGAACCAGAGCCGGTTTAGAAACTGTGAGAGACAATTTCTGTGGCAGCAGGGAGAGTAGAGGGGAGCCTGTAAAATCAATGTGCAGGGGCTGGGTAAGCGTGCGTGGATAAGGACCACCAGGCGCTTTTAGGGATGCCCATCCCCAGTACGGATGTAGGGAATCCCAGCTGGGAGTTTCCCCACAAAACTGCAAGTGACATAAACAGAGATGAGTCAAGGAACTGTGGGCCTCTAAGTTAAGAACGGGTAAATAAAATACCCTCTGTAACCCACTGGCTCGGCTGTCACGGGCAGGCGGGGACAGGGGGCAGGAGAGGAGCCAGCAGGGCCCGTCCAGCTGCGCCGCAGCAGTGCCGCTGCGGCTGCCTGCTCCCGGGTGCCCTAGAGACACGTTTCCTTTGGCTTTGCAAAGCAGCACCGATGCAATGGCTGCATGAAAAGGTGTTAAAGTAAAGGCAGTCTTGCAGAATTCACGACCATGTACGTGTGCTTAAAAAGCTCTTGCATCATGGACTCCTGAGAGGTGAATACGGGCTGCGTTACAGTATGCATGTAGCTGGCATGAAGTGTAAATGCATCTCTTCCCAGAGTTTAGCTCCACTAGTAACCACAAGGACAACAAGCAGATCTGAACTTTCTTCTGAAGCTTAGATGCTCCAAATTTTTTCCTTGCGGTATCATTAGTTCTGGGTCTCCTGCACATCCCCGGGCTCATCCAAAGGCTTCTTAAATCCCAGACGCAGCTAAGAGGATCCAGCTGCCACCAGGAGCGGCAGCAAATATATCCCATCTTTAAGTTTGTCATACCTGGGTTTAAGCTAACTCTGTGCTCTAGGAACCACCTTCTTACCCATGGCTGTGGCCACAGGTCTCTCAAGATCTTTGTGAAGTTTCCAGTATGATTTTGATTCAACCAAAGAGGGAAAGCCCTGTAAACTATCGCAACAGAGATTTTATATTTGATCCTGGGTTCGGGGGGTTTAACAAAAACCCTACAGATGCACAGGCTATGAAAATGGTGTTTAACAACGAGGGGTTTTTTCAGTATCAAATTTTAAGTCTTGCAGTTTAAAATCTTAATAACATACAATACTTTTAAGAAATGCAACATTTCAGATCTTTTATAAAGAGAATTCTTGAGGAAAATAGGAAAATGTATACGTTATGAAGTGCATGAATTAGGAAGATGCTTTGTACACTACATACAAAGAAAGCAGCAGCCCTGGAGGCAAGATTTGCCCTGTCAATGAAGAACGTCAGAGCACTGGTTAAGCCAACTTCTTGAAATCAGGGACCAGCAGCGCAGAACTCATTCGTGCCATCTCATTGTGTTTGAGGATCACTTTTCCACAGCTACTAAACAAGTTCCTCAAAGCACAGGTAGAGATCGTGTTGCTTTGGGATAGACTGAGCCAACTCCCGTGCCACAGCTACAGCAGTCGGTGAAACATCGGCTCCTTAAGGCAGGAACATCTGCGCCTGTGCAAGCAGGAAGCGCCTTTGCTATGGGGATGAAGATTTGCTGACAAAAGTATAAGATGAAGTTCATCTCCTGCATTGGCTCGGTGAAGTCTGCTGCTAGAAAGGCTGGAGGAGAAAAGGCAGCAAGAGCTGCGTGCGCGTGGTGCAGGAGCGGTTCCGCTGCTGTCCTCTCCTCCTGGCAGGCCAGCAGGGCAGCGCAGCCGCAGGCTGGTGAAGAACGGCGGGCACGCAGCCCGATCGCTTACGCGTGTGCCCACCATGTGCCTTCGGAGCAGAACTGAAAAATAACTTGGTTATAGAGCTTTGTGCCTGGTGCTGTTAAATATTCCCAGCCTGGGATTGTGAACATTCTGGAAAACAGTGAATTGAAACAATTTTCTCAAAGCACGAGAAGAGGCTTGATGTAGGTTGCAGGACTGGAAGCCGTGAACGTGGCTCTGGAGGAAGCGTAGCAGTTATGGCTCCCTCCATCACCCCGCCAGTATTCCGTCTCCCCATGAAACGTCTCTCGCATTGTGACGTGCTGCAGGAGTAGCTTATGCTTATTTTACTGTATGGATTTTTTCCCCAAAGGATCTGCTCTTCCCAGGAAATAACTTGGGAGACAGTTTGGTTTAAGGCTGGACTCAGTCTCCATCATTAAGCCAAGGTTATTGTGTGAAAACATTGCTTCCTGGTGTCACATCACCGCTTCAGAAGCGTCACCCAGTGTGGTGCTGGTGTAGTAGAGGCTGAACACTGTGTCTCTTTCTAGGACCGCACCGGCTGTGTGAGCAGGGGAGCTCATGTAACATCTCTAAAATGAACGTGTTACTCCTGGAAATACGCTTTGAGATCTTCCAACAGAAGACAATGGTCTTATCCCTTTATTGAATCTGGAAGTCTGAAAAGGGATTTGAGGTATAGTTAGTTAAGAAAATATATGACTTATTGAATTCTACAAATAGACAATTTAATTCAAATTACTTATGCCAAAACCAATTTGAGGCAGCCAGGGATTATACATGTTGTTAGGCGGCAGAGGCACCTCTGGTGTTTGCAGGGCAGCCGTCACGAATCGCAGCCCGGCCGCCCAGAGCAGACCAGCGCTCCTGGCACCTAGCCCCAGGTGAGTGGGCTGTTGCTCTCACGGTAACAGCTGGGATCCCTGCCCTCGGGAAGGGAGCATCTGCGAGGTGGGTCTGGCAGACAGCTGCCAACAGGCAGCCCTCTCTTCACACTGCCAGCAAGCTTGTGACGTTCCTACGGACTACCAGGTAAGATGTTATCTGGAGGGAAGAATGTATCAATGATCCGTTTTAGAAAACAATTCCCCCAAAACATACCCTAAACCGTGCAATTTCTAATGCTGGCAACCTAGGGCAACCACTTGCTCCAGACTTTGGGGACCTGGCAGAGAGGCAGTACCCACTGGCCGCTCACACTCAAACCAGAGTTTACTCAGCCAAAACAGCCCCAGCTGCCCTGCTCCTGCAGATCCCAGCTAGCGCAGTGGAGGGACATTTTGCTACCCTGATATTGCACACATATTTAACTCAGGCACTTCAGCAGTCATTTGAATGGTCACTGCTTAAGGGTGTTTTGCTTCGGGTGTAAATCACTGAGCACGGCTCTTGCAGTTTCAGATGTTAAAATATGTGCTGGTACCTAGGGGTTTTGCCCAAGCACATCATGTATTTCACACCTAGCCTGGCAAATTGCACTTTTTATGGCCATACCAGGAAAGGCAGAGTTTATAATGGACTTGGCACCCCATAGAGCAGTCCAGAGCTAACCAGCAGCCCCTGCCACCACTGCTGCCGTGAGCCGGCACACTGCGAGCGACACGACTTCAGCGAATCAAATGTGCTGCTGCTCTAGGAGCTGAGGCCTCTTCTTCCTCAGCTGTGGATAACACCCAGTCTTTAACAACTAAAGGGAATGTACAGTGCATTGCATGTTCCCAGTCCCCCGTAATTCAGCTTCGCAAGGCAAGCACATATGTGATCAGCAGAATTGTTTCCTTTCCGTGGGCTGTGTGTGCCACAGCTGGAACTCACGTTATTTCCTCCCTTCAGTCCCCACTAAGTAGCCCGAGTGCTCCAACACCCAGAGAGAGCTCAGCTCTCACATATTTTTGTCCATCCAGAAAACTGCCTCTGAAGTTTGAAAAACAATCAGCAATTTTTAAGCTGGTGGAAAAATTACTGTTTATTCTACCAGTGTGCTCAGGAGCATGGTCTGAGCCGGTGAAACATCATAGCTATTCTGTCGCTAATCGAATCAGGCATGCTCAGGTCGTGCCAATACACTACAGCGTGTAGCCACGTGTGTTTCTTGGTAAACATCAGTAAAGTATAGCATTTACAATTGACACGGGTCTAAGCCTGCTTTGGCTTCACAAGAAGGTCACTTAGAGCAGAAGGTGTCTGCGTCTCGACGTTTTCATTCAAAGCCAGTGATACCGGGCGGGCCACGAGGCACATCTCCAGGAAGCCTGGCTTCCAGTGGGCATCCGGGTGTGCCAGGTGTGCTTCTAAAACACAGGTGGCAGATCTCCGTCCGTGCAAGGCTGGCTGGCAGGCAGCTGAGTGGCAGAGTCCCGATCGATGCAGTGCTGCGAGCAGAGCCTACGCTGCAGGTCTGCAGGCAAACAGCAGCAGAACGAGCCTCTCCCCATCACCCTGCGCTGGGGGCTGTCACCAGAGCGCTCAGTGATTTTTATATAGGTCAAGTAATCCTTGAACATCGTGTCTCACATCAGACCTTCCTGTGCAGAAAATTTTATTTATAGATATAGACACAGATACAGATACAGAGATCCAGACTTCAGCTTTCATGGGGGAGTGGTTGTTCCTCATTAGACCCTTGGACCCAATTTCCTTTGGGATGTGTCATCCTAAAGCATTGCCAGAGACTGCTGTATTGTATCCAGATAGAAGGTGACAAGCACTATATAACCAAATTATAAAATGAATCAAGTCATTTGATATTTGAAAGAAAAAACGCTTCTCCCAGAGCTCATAATTTATTAAAACCTGAAATCAAGAGCTGAATATTTATAGTTTACTTTTGTTCCTCCGACTGGAGCTCTCTAGACAGACATTTTGTTCAGTTGGCCTAAAAAATCAGATCTGCATTCAGAAAGAAGAAATCTGAAATGCTTTCCCAGATTTCTTTCCTCTTGAAAGATATTAAGAGTTTTGCCCGTTTAAGTGCCTGGTTTTTCCCAGCTAACCAGCTTTCTGGCCCTTAGGAACGTTGGGTCTGTCTCATGCAGTACAACATGGTGATATCTGAGCCCACATGACTGGCGATGCTCAGTGCATCCCATCCCTGGGGCTGTCACACCTTCCTCCAGGGCTTCTGGGTCACAAATACATGTGCACAAACCGCACAGGAGCCCTTGTCCTGCAGAGCCCGTACGCACCTGGAAATGCCTTACAGCACAGAAAGCAGTTTTCAGCTGGGTCACTTCAGAGCACATGTTTGAACCCAGGTGCTGGATCCAGCACAAGCAAGGAACCACTGCTCTCGCGTCTGGAAGAGCCAGGGCTCAGGTCAGCCCAAGGCCTTGTGTACTCCAGAGTCTTCATGTTTGCCAAGTTTTCCTCCAAGTCTCGGCTCTGTCAGCTGCAAAGCCCGTCAAATTCACCTGAGCATCAGAACGAGCGGTGGGAAGTTGGCACCTCCCTGGGACCCACCACTGAGCCCACCAGGTGGACTGCAAACTGCCCAAGGCACGCATTTACTCACAGAAAAAGTCAAAGACTTGATTTTTGACAACATATTGTCTAAAGCACAGCTCAAACTGTCACGCTGGAGTCGTGGTTGTTCCAAACTGCAGTGGTACAAAGGATAATTAGTTACAGATTATCACCTAAGCTGGCATCTGCCTAAGAAACTGGTTATTTGTTTAAAAATCTCTTTCAGGAGTTTTTTCCCCAAATCGCGTAGAATAATTCAACATCCATTACAGAAACAGATCACCTACAATCATGAGCCCATCTGGGCTTATTATTAAAGGCTGCTTATTCAAACTAAGCTCATGAGTAGTTCCTTAAATAAAATGGGCTGAAATTAAATTTAGGTAAGACAGCTACAGCAATTCAAACTTCTTGTCTTTGTGCTACCTTAAAGCTTAAACATTAGCAAATCCTCTCCAAAATCAGCTCGTGCCCAGGGGTGGGCAGCAGTTTTCCTTCCATCCAAGTGAAATCCCTGCTGAGGAATGAAGCAGCTTAAGTTGAATCGGGGGACTTTATATTCACGTTCAAAATGAATGGGCACATACCGCCACGTGGAACAAAATGAACTGCACGCTCATTTTTAAAAAGTGTCTTTAAACCCTAAGTTGAGGGTGTTTGGATAATGGTCACTGTCCTGAAAAGGCAGAATTCAGCTCTATGGCATTTCTCAGCGGCTATAGTGAGAAAGGAAGATAAAATATCAAGAAACTAAAAACATATGCACCCAACACTCCAGCGCATCGAGGTTTATGTGATCACAGAAAAGCTTGTGAAGAAGCCTTGGGGTCCAGCTCCTTACACGTGTATTTTCCCATGTCGAACCTGCTCAGGTGGCAGTGAATGTTCCAGCACCAGCAAGTGACTTTCTGCCTGTTTTCTGTTTCTGTGGGGCACTGCTGGGAAGTTTTCCTCTTGTTTTTTAAAGAGAAGAGGAGCTGAAATGCGCAGGCACTGTGCGGTGTGTCAGGGCTCTGGCCGTGGGCACTGCCCCAGCACCCAGGGGCGGGAGCACGAGTGCTCGGGTATTACAGAGCGGCGAGCTCCGGCCGGCTCTGCCCTAAGGGCTGGGGAGTACCGGGGTGCTGTCCTCCGCTCCCACCCTGCCCTGCCACCGCTACGGACTGCTGCCCTCAGCCCAAGGGACCTCTGCTGCATCCAGGGGCAGTCCTCATGAAGTATTTTTTTCTAGTGATCAAAAGAGAGTTGTAAACGCTTTTCAGAGCGGATTAACTTGTATATCCATAGAAACTGTATTCATACACTAGGGGTTTTAAATGCTTGCCCTCGCCCCATATTCATTCAGCATGCACCCTAAGTGTAGCCTTTGCAGGACCCCATCACGTAGGAGCAGCCATAGCCATTCTGCACATGCTCCAGCTCCTTTCTGTCCCTGCCAGACTCAATCCCTTCTTCAAGCCTGATTGACACACGTGTGAAATGACCACTGTAGTCGCCCAATATAAACAGATTACACACACGCACGGATCCCGCGGTGCTTTCAAAAGGAAAGCAGCTACATAAAGGCTCCATGGAGGCTTTCCCATTCACTGGGGGAACAAAGCTCGGCAGTGAAGCTGCCGTAGGCTCCCAGCGCTGCCTCCGCGGGGGACAACGCCGTGACCGGCACTCCTGCGCCTGCCGAGCACACACGGGCAAGACACACACAGCCTCTTCTCGTAGTGTAAGAGCAAGATTCAAAAGACAAGCGGGAAGTTGTAATAAAACTGCTGTGTTAAAGGGGGAAAAGGCCAAATCAGTAAGAATTCATCTCCTCAACATGAGCCGGCCCTTGGACCACTTCCTACAGACTTTCTTTGACAGTAAATACTTTTGTGCTTTTATTTAGTTGCCAAAGCCACCTGATGCATGCAGTAAAGTTTTAAAACAGAAGCACTCTGCATAAAGGCACCTGCTTCGGAGAAAAACTGGTGGCAAAAGTGACAGCTGAACTGGTTCCTCTCTGCACTGCTGCAGTTTGTGAATTCTAGTGCAAACATAAAAAAAAAGTGGTTTTATTTACATGGGCAGAAGGACAAAGCCCTGGCTAGAGCTGTGTATGGTGTACTTCAGGGGTCAGGAAATCAGGGAAGGCATCAGCCCTGAAGTCAGAGGTGGCAGAGGGAGAGACAAGCAATATGGGATGCTGGCTCTTGAGTGAGATCCAGTGACCAGTTTCCTCGCCGTCACACACATTCATTTGGAAGGGCTCCGTACTGTGTGATAGATAAGAAACATCCGCAGATATGACCTTCGAGCTGGAGGTGTGAGGAGTATAGAGGACTAGCAATATACATGCAAGGATTGCACTCCTCCTCTGGGACAAAGATATCTCCAGTGGCAAGGTCTCAATCCTGATGGAAACATGCTTCAAGTTTATATTTTCTCCCTGCGGTTGAGATGGAAGTTACTGACTTTGACAGACTTTTCTCTGCTTAAATAATAATTCCAAGTCAGAAGACACCACTGTGAAAATCTGCTTAGCACACAGCACTTCTACCACCGAGTTCTACACAAGGAAGCATAAACTGCCCAGAAATGCAGAGGATCCACACTTATGCTTCAGTGTAACAGGATTTTCCTTCCAGCACTAAAAAGATCATTTGTTCATGGGCTATTCAGCAGGGAGCAAGCAAGTGGCTTGCCATACGCTTCCTGCGACATATGCAATTATACAATACAGCAGTGCTTTGCAATTACACAGCCTCTTTCATTCAAATGCCGCAAATCATTTTGCAAGCATTCATTAAAGAACTTGCACAACATCCTTGCTGATAAAGTACACATGCTAATCATGTCTCAGCATCACAGACTGAGGCACAGAAAGATTCAGGGACTCGCTCAGGGTCACACTTCGAGGATCAATAGGAATCACTGGCATCTTCCCTCTCATTACCTAATGCCAGTTCCTATATGCAACTTCCTCTGTTGGGATTTTAAATACAGATGACTGATGCCATCTTTCTTTTCCTATTGGAAGGAAGAGAAAATACCATATTTTCTGTGAGGGTGAAAATACCATATTTTGATACAAATATATACATTAAAAGGAGATCATGCTAGTAGAGCTTGCAAATTCATAGCCCTTTAAGTCCTGAAGCATTTCAAAGAGCTCTTCCCTGAGTATTTATATGATTTTCACTTTACCGTAACACTCCCTTAATAGCACACAGCAATACACAGCATAGAAAGTGAGGAACCATATCCAAGGATGGGGCCAAGAATGAGAAGGGATTTAAACCCTGAAATAGGGTAGTGCTTCAACAAAAGGCTTGATCTAGAATTCCAATTTATTTTTCCTTGCTTACCTGAAACACTATTAAGAAAATCTGCATGATTTTCTGCTTAACAGAGAGCAGAGAATTTCAGCCGCAGAGTTTTATACCGGGGAGTGGCAAGTGTCCCGAAGGGCAGAGTCCCCACGCTTACACCTCGGTACAGCACTACCCTTCTGGAACGCCAAAGTGTCACTCACTCCTGGGCCAGACAGAAGGAAGAAAGCTACTTACAGTCTAGTTTGCTGGAAACAATCCCATAGTATATCATTTCCCAACAGCTTTGGTTTTATTTATAAAGGGACAGATCAGCAGTCTGAATTAACAGACAGTTATTATTGGAAATGGATGAAACCTTGGACTCGGAAAGTCTGTAAGGCACTGCTCTTTCAGTGTGCACCAGGGAAGAGCTGCTCTGTACTTGTCTCACTGCTTGAGATGGATGTCAGCCTCCTTTGCCCTACTCCTGCAGGCTTTGTAGTGGGAACGTAGGGAATTCCTAAGCCAGAAGCGTCCAGACCACTGTAATGCTGGCAATGAATCCATTAGTTTCTTTAATCCTTTTATTTCGATTCTCTTGTATTCACAATGAGATTCTTCGCTGTTTCAGTCTCCTTTGAATGCTCAGGTGCATTTTTTCTCACGTGCCCGAACGGCTGCAGCAGGCTCCAGCCAGAGGATGGCAGCCCCACAGCAGTCACAGGAATGGATGGAGTGGATGCTCCTGACCTGCTCCAGCACCAGGTTCACTGTCCCAGCTTCTGTCCCTGGGGATGCCACAGAAATTAAACACTCTGGCTTTTTACAGTGGGTATGGGTGAAGGATATGAATGCTCAGCGAACTGGGGGATTTGGGCAAGATGAGAGACAACATTTCAGGGTGCCTCAGCAGTTTCTGGAGGGAGCACCTAAAGAGATTCAACTGCTCTGCAGCTGCGGGGCTTGTGTCCCTGCTGTCAGTGGCTACACGTTAAGCAGTCATTTACTCTAAGCTATACGACTTATACCATGTAAGGCAAAGACTCTGAATTTGAAAGAACAAAGTTCATTGCGAGGGGTAACCATTGTCATATCTAGACTTGAACCTTCTGTCCGTGTCTGAGACACTGGAGGGGAACACGAACAGGCACTCCAGCATCCATTTCCTTATTTCTCTTTGTTGTTCTTTCCCAGTGTTTTTGATATACCATCTTCCTGACCTTTCTGATGAACAGTCTCTTCCACAGACAAGCTTTAAGGGTGGAGAGGAAGTGCTTACAGACAGAGAGACCTTTCCCCTTGTACCTGCTACTTGTATGACTGTGCCTGCCATCCAAAGGTCTGATGAAGATAACTGCTCAGCACGTTCTCTGCTCCAGGCGTGCAGCCAGAGCACGAGGCATTGCTGCTCCGATCCCCCCTCCCACATGTGGTTTGTGTAAATGTGGAGTTTCTGTTCTATTTTTTAATTCGATGCCCTCCCATGAATACCACTGGGGGTAGAAATTTAGGAAAACAAGTTCTAAATGTTGGGATGTTCAGATCCTGTTAATCAAGGCTTGAGTTTTTTAATGAAGGAAGTTACGACTAGCACTTCCATTTCATTTTCATTTCTGTGCAGAGGAGAGGACTCCAGAAGTTAAGGACTAATTTTATTAAATTATCACCCACTGAAATACACCCAGATCGGTGCAGTAACTCTGCTAATGGCATCTGTAATTATTTGATTACAGTTGCTGAACTATAGATCTCTGACTATAAAATACTATACACTAATAGAAAGCCAAGGGATAATCTAACTCTCATGAATTCAGATAAAGCAGCTATGTAAGTTTGTATTTGCAGAATTAAGCCCTCAAAATGAAAACAAGCAATATGACTCTTCCCTTCCTAACTCTAACTCAATGTGATGCTTCTAGGCTATTTAGAACAGATTAACCAGCTTTTTTCCCAAATAGTTCAATATCCGTGTACTGAGACATATCTTCTCCTCCACCACCCTCATTCCCAGCTTCCCTAGAGCTGCCAGCTGTGCACATCATGAGCTAAGACACTAAGCCTGCTCCAGACAAGGAAATTTAGACACTTAGCCTGTATGTATTTTTACAACCTGTTTCCACTGATTCACAGATGAGGACCTGGCACAGTGATCTTTAGACAACAGAAATAAACACAAACACACCTTTTAAAAGAGATACATGTTGACAATTGTCCCCAAAATGAAGAAAACATTATGTAGAAAACATGATGTGCCATGTGGACTAGAACAATTCAGTTTGGAAAAAAAAAGAGGTGACAGCAGCAAAGCATGACTTCAGAAAAAGAGTAGTTAGAATTCATGAGAAGCAGGGAACTGTATCAAATAGCTGATCACTTTGCTCTCTGTGACTATTATAGGGGTATAGGGTATAGGAAAACCCCAAATCTAAAAGTTGTTTACAAAATATTTAACAAGACCAAACTGATGCCCCTGAAAACACGTCACCTACTAGCCAGGTTTTCCTCATTGTAAACAGTAAGCTACCAAACTTGTCCTGCTAGGAGTGGTCGAGTACAGTCTCTTCAAACCTCTGATGGAGCTAAAGCAGCAAAGAAAACCAAACAACCCTCCAAATTATGATAAAGCCCGGAAACGCCCAGCCCCTCCAGATCCCGCAGGCTATTGGGTGCTAGGCTCCCAGCACCTACCCCCAGGCCAGGCGCTCCCTTGCTGTTTTGCACAAGGGTGTTTTAATAAAGATAAGTACCTGCCCGGATGGCAACGGCAGTAATCCCTGGGGCTGGCAGAGCACATGCTGGCACTGACTACTGAAGCTGCGCACCTAGGGGGGACACAGGGAATTAAAAAGAAGTTAAAATGGAGTTGTTTAGCATGCCTTATTTGTTCTACAGATTGTATTGGAATTATTTATGATTTCCTCATCTAAGCAGATATGTTCTCCTTAGGGAAGGCCAATGTCTAAAAAACCCTCCTTCCCTTACCTTCTTCCCTCCTGTTTCCTCCCAAAAAGACAATTTAAAGGAGAAGGAGTTAGACAGTTAATATTTCATCCACGGGAGGGAAGAACAACTTAAAACACAATACTCAACTCTTGTTGCTTGATGACTTTATATTGATTCAAATCCTCTCTGCCTCACCATCTCCACATCACATGAGGCCAATGAGGCAGCTCAGGAAATGGATTTGCCTGAAAACTAGTTTTTTTAAAACACAATAAGAAGAAAGTTGTTTTCAGTCTGATCTAGTTTGGTATGTGGTACACAATTGTGAATGCTGACATCAAAGAAACGGAGGGAAAATTTGATTTGGCTGGGAAGGAACTTTTGGTGAGTGTCTGTACCTTGCCTAAACCTCGTTTTGGTTGACACTGCCCTCATCTCTCATCAAATGAAACGGCGGTGAGCTGGAGCGGTAGGAGTAGGCAGAGATGACTCAAACTGCCTCAGGCTGCAAGGCCAGAACCAGAACTTCGGATCTGGAGTAAAAGGCAAAGATAATACAGAAAAAAAAAAAGTTTTTTAAAGAAAGGAAGCTTATCCCATTTCCATGATTATTGGATTTAAGGGTCTGTTTCTGTTTTATTCCCAGGAGTAAAATAGAGGAAGAGTTACAAACATTTGTTGACAACAACCGACTATAGCGATGGGGGAAGAAAAATATGCTGTGGAGTAAGTGCTCCAGCATCCTCATAAATCTGCACTGGAATAGACTCTAGCCATTGTATTTCTAAGGCTGTTACAACAGAACACAGCAGGACATAGTCTCACCATAGCAACCCAGAAAACTGCCCCATCGGAGTATGTTTCCACTCCCTGCAAACCAATCTTTCCCTGCCCTTGGCTCTCAAAGGAAATTGATATATTCAGGTCTTGAAGTAGCACTCGAAGCCTGAGTCCCAGCTCCAGTGCCACTCAAAGTCTCCTGTACTCCATTGAACAGCAGCAACAGGAAAAATTAGTAGTATCTCTCTTATGCTGCAGAGGGTTATTGAAAAATGGGGTCAAATGGAGTCCTTCCAATTTCTTCACCAACAAACACCAACCTTTTGGGGCCCAGCGCTCGCTCTTTATGGTGCGTATTGGAGAGACTTAATGGTTGGAGATGAAGTTCTAGTTGTGCTCTTCACAACACTACCCTCCTCCGCTGTGTGACTAGCCCCCACCACAAAGAAGGGGGCTCAGTTCACAGCCTGAGCCCTGATGAAAGTGATTTTAGACCAACTCACTGGGCTGCACCGTGGTAGCTGACACTGGGGCTCACACACAGCCCTGATACCCTTGGTGCCGTGGCTGTGGCTTCTGGCACATGCCAGCCAGGCAGCTAGAGGTGATAATGTCAGATTACATCTACTGATCCAGAACTTGTCCGCTAAACCTCGTATTCTCTCCTGTTTTCATCATGTTTCATTTTAAATATTTTATTAACACTTCATGACAGAAGTCTGTTCTTATGCAATCTTCCTGGTGAAAGAAGGCATTTCATTAAGCACTTACGGAGTCAATAGGACATCACCCCTCTTGTCCTTGAACTAGGAAACCAGGCATTCCGGAAAAGAAACCGCATACATCATCCACTGAGAACGAATGACTGTTACCACCCCCAGTTTACTACATGTCCTGTTTGCTCAGGACAAGTTGTTAAGAAGATTTTAAAGAACTGACACTATGGGGTTCCTGGAAGGGCAGGTATTAATTCCACACTTCTTACAGAATAGAAGTGTATAGGTGGAGAATTAAGCAGAGAAGTTGGAGGACCCATTTTGGGGAGTGCTGTGCATCCTACTCCCACACAACCTAAAAGAAGTCTTCCCTGGCCAGGGTCCCAAGAGATTACTGGTATTCAAACAGCTATTGAATCCTCCAATAGTTGAGCTGCAGAACTGCAAATATTATATTTAGCACTTGAAATGCTTTAAACTCGAACAGCCAGTCCTTAAAACATGGGAGTAGGTGGCTTGATTTTTTTTTCCACTCAACTGATTAGAAGAGCGTGGGGAGAGATGTACTTTTTGAAATAAATAATTTGGTCAAGAACTGAAAGGACATTGCTATTGAAGCTGGAATCTGAGATCCATGTCTATCCTCTGTTCATATTACTGCTTACCTCTATGCACAGCTGTGCACGATATGCCCACTTGCTCTTTTAAAGAAAAAGTTCAAATTCAGTTTCCCTTGAGCAAGCAAAATATTCAATACCTTCAGTAGGGGTTCTGCTGAGCCTCAAAGGTTTGATCAGGGAGCTTGCTTTTCATGGCTAATTCAGCCATCTAATCCTGCTAAAAACGTTTCCTACAGAGCTCTGTAGGCACAACTGAATCAGACCCTCCTGCACTCCTGTTCATGTGCATCTACTCCAGTTGCGAGTACTGTCAGTGAGACTGAGATAGGCTCGGCCGTAGGACTGGTGTGTGCTACTAGATAAAAGGAGGACATTATTCCCATTCAGGTATATATACAATATCAGGTATAAAAAGATTATGGGATCCCTGCTCTTCAAAGCTAACTCCAGCAGTATAAAATGAGTGTTCTCATGACTGTACCCAACAAGGCTATGTAGTAAATTAATGCTCTGCCTATGACCTTCTTTCTTGATTTCAGAAGCGGTGGGTTACGTGACATTACCAGCTCTATGAAGGTAAGCTGACAACTCAGAAATAAAGCTACTGGAATGGGACTTTCTGAAACAAACAAACAAAACAAAATCTCTGAGCACAGGGTTAACTTAAAAACACTCTTGCAATCTGTGATTCCAAAACACTCTGCAAAGAGTGATACAGCAGGCTCCTTTTTCTTTTATAGTCTGTGATACTCTAAAAAAAGTGGGGAGCTAAATGCTGAAGTGATTCATAACTGCCCCTGGGAGCATGCAGGCAACCTACTGTAGACCATTGGCATCCTGCTGCTCCTTCAACTAATAAATGACAGTAAGTGGTGAAGCACCTGCCAGCTGCAGCAATTTTCATAGTACCAAATATCCCAACATCGCACCACAGGATCGCATGGAGAACTTCTACTTTCATTTATGCTCTATTAAGTTTTTATTTTTTTAATTTTTAAAAGTGTTGGCTTCCCGTCTCATGAAGGCACTGGAGCAAGTAATCTACTCTGCAAGCAAAGGAAACTCCACTTAGATGACCCACACAATGTTTTTTTCCCCAATCTTTTATTTCCTTGGTAACTTTTTTGTTTTACAGGACAGTCATGTATCTGCAGTAAATGGTTACGGTGCTTTACAGTTAGACTTCGACCTGCAGTAGCTGGAGAGTGTTGGATATTGTTTCTCCTGCAACCTTGGACATGGCTTTGGGATTGAATTTTGGGTAAAAATTTCCATATTGGGCCAACAGTTATACTAACCATAGCACAAGCTCCCAAACTTAATTCAGCTTCAAGATCTGTCTGTCTTACTACTGACAACAGAAATACCAGCTTATGCACAGACTAGTAAGGTTGTGTTATTAGAAGGAATAGTCATCTGCTCATTCATCGCATACCATGAAAATATGATATGCACTTTTTCCTTCCTTTGTGTTTAATTGCTAGTCCTTCACAGCAAAGATCATCTCTTTCAGTTCTATACAGCCCATGGCAATAGGACCTTGTCGTGAATCTTAATTAATGTGCTATGTGGAAGCTGTTTTTATTTTTGATGATGCACTAGTGGTTTGAAGCTGGAGAAAAAAAAAAGCTGTTTAGAGAACTATTATGGACAAGCAGAGTTCTCCTTTCAGAGCAGTTCTTAAGGCATGAAGAAAGATTAGGCTGAAGTACTGAGCAGGAGGACAACTGCACATTCACCATGTGCTTTATCCTGTTATGTAAGAAATACAATTTATTTCAGTGGAATTAAATATGTAGTAAGGTACTACCCAGTAAAACCAAAAACTATGTCTGCTACTCTTTCTGCTAGAGTTTGAATTCACACGTAAATGATCTGTATCTCGGTGTAGTCATGTAGTCTTTCTCACAAAAGGGGAGTCTTGCTCCTTGTCTGGATTGTTTAATGATTTTGATAGCAGAGCTCTGACATGAGGTTTTGAGAATCTTGTTCCCACAGAGTCCAAACTGCTTTCCTTCCCATACTCAGCACGGGTTTTGGGGCAAAAAGTCTCTGGATCTCTATTTTAGGCAAAAATAAATTGACCAAGCTTTAGCGACATAGTTTCCAGTTGCTTTTTATGGGACAGCATTTTGAGCATGGTCTTAGAAGTGCTGCTTCTAAAGTGCTCCCAGGAAATCGCAGGAAGGATGCAGACACTGTTGCAATATTCATGTTTTTATTTAAGGTTATCAACATTTTAAAATTCAAAACACGACTCAGATAGCCTTTTTGCAGTGCTCATCTAGTTTTGGTTTTGGGAACATACCATTACCTAGGAGCACCTATTGGAAAAGAAATCTTTTTATCCTACTGCCTTTCTTTTCTACTTCCCATGACTCCAAGAAAGGAGAACATGAGGCTCTTGCGACCATAACGAACCCTCACACATTGATGCTATTGACCTCTGTCAATCAGTTTCTGTTTCAGACTAGTCAGTGTTGCCACTATGGGTGCTCTATCTTCAGGTTTTTCAGGGGGGAATAGCAGTAACAAGGTAATATATATAGAAGCCCAACTGATCACATCAGTAAGAGGTTAAACCCTCTCAAATATGTGACATGCAATAGTCAGTGCGCTGCTGTTCTCTGTAAATCAGACTTCTCATAGCTATCTGCTGCTTGCTTGCTCAGGCATACTACTTCAGCTTTACCTGGGCTGAAAACTTTTGCCTGAGGAACATTTCAATTTCCAGCTGAGTAATTTCCCTTCCCTGCTGACCTGTTTTTAGGAGGACAGAATACCTGGGGTCTGATCCCAAAGGACAAAATGGTGAAGAGAAATGAAAATATTGTCACTCAGGCCTGTTTGGTTTTTTTTTTCCTTTTGGTGAAATGCATACCTGCTCCCTTCAGTTCCTCCAATGTCTTAAACCACCATGAAAGTTCTTTTGTACAAGTATCCACACATTTGGCCGCAGCACTGTGAAAACATTCCCGTGTCTATATTCAGACATGTATCCATTCAGCTATTTTAAAATCTTCATGTTAGTTTTGAATAGATTGTATTATCAAAACCCCTCCTCTTCCCCCAATTTCATATTTAAAAAATGTTTTCATTTATTTATTATTAAATTCAACTCCTGGTACGAGTCTGCATAAGGGAATAAAACAAGTCTTCAGAGCCTTCTACAATTAGCATACCCTCATCGTGCTCCAGTAATTATCTCCCCTGAGACTTCAGTTGGGATGCCACACTGCTCTCATCACTACAGCGTTCCTGTGGGGGAAATTAAGAGGCAAAACACCAGGATTACTCAGAGGCCACATTCGCCACGCGTACACCATTGATCTCCCAGTCTCCTTGCATTTGACTCTAGCCAACAAGTCGCTTACCAGCGACCAAAACCAGCACAGCCGCGTTTGTTCCAGGCCACCGATGGCAGGTCAAAATGGATTAGCATGAAACAACTTCTTTATTTACAGCGAGGAAAAATTCTTTAGTGAATCAGCATTGCTCAGAGGATACAGGCACTAAGCTTCTTAGGAGGCATCAGGGAGAAGAGCATTTGGGTGTGCTAAGGGCTTTTTGCGCATGGTGCTTTTGTTCCTTTTTCTTCTCTCCTTTGCTGCCTCCTCCACAATTTACCCAAGAAAAGTCAATCAATATTGCCTTCATTCTCCATTTAAGGCTACTTCTCTACCTGCAGGATTCCTTTCATTCATTATTCTTCTAGTCCCAGAAAATGCTTGGCTCCTTTCCCAGGTCCCTAACACCCCTTCTATCTATAAAGAAGCCTGTAGACCAAGTTAAAGGCCTTCAGCCCATTCTATCAAGAAATGATGTAAGTTTTCTAATTTTAAAATTCACTATCCCAGTTCTCAGCTGTGCTAAGCCTCTCCACACTGTTATCCCAGCAATCGCCAATGGCCACTTTAGAAAACTGTAAAAACAATTGATATGACAACTCCAACGTTACCCACCCCACTTGGCGTAACGCGTGTAGAAAGGTAAACAGCCCTCTTAAAATCTCAGCAATTTCTATCTGCTGTAGGTATGTCTGGGAAGCAGGAAATTCGAGTGCTACGCTGTTACCCAGGATTACCCAGTGATGCATTACAAGTCCTTGCTTGGTTTGTACTGAATGGGCATCAGTCATAGCTGCATTTCAGGACTGTGTGCTTGATAAATCGTGACTAACACTACGTTGCATTGCAGTAACCAACTGTTTATTTCACAGTTGCCAACGTTATGCAACTCTTTAGAAATATTCAGAAAAACAGATGTGTGGTACACAAAAATCCAGAGATAGCCGTGGCCCCTCCTACATCAAGCTCCACGCAGTAACTTCGTATCTCAGATCTTACAGAGAGCTTCTGCAAAGCCCGGTGAAGTTGTCAGGAGCATTTCTGCTCACCTTTTGATGAGGGAGGTGGATTTAAGTACCCTATTTATCAGAGAAGTACTTGAACACAGTCTCATCACACGTTCCCATTTGACGTCTTTCAGTATTTAAACAATTTACGAGCATAAGGAACGAACATTTCCAAGTTGTAGGTAGTTTATAAGAAATCTTACTCAACAGAAAAGATAGTTTCTTCTTCTGTTCTACGTTTTCCTTAAAACAGTTGCACAGGAGAAAAATCCATGTTCCACCACAATACATACTTACTGGCCTACTGATCAATACGTGATTTACAAAAACAATTTTCATTTATTGTCAATGTCACCATTAACATTTTTTTAAAATGTACTCCTTTCTTTTTGCACATTCATTAATTCTCTTTTTGCACATTCATAAAAGCCCAGTAGCGTATACCTAGGGCTACTCCTAAACCTGCTGAGGTTCCTAATCCTAAACGAGGATTGGACAGAGCTTTACCTAGACAGGAACAGAATATCCATGCCTCTGTGTATGTGCATTGGTGTTACGAAATATATATTAAAAAAGCCAATGCCACAACTTTAAGAACACGTGCGCAGAAGTACAGATACTCTCATCCCTTCTACTCACATGGAGTACCACAGCACAACCCCCGAGCAGGAGCTCCCTAGTAGTCTCAGCAGTCTAGGAAAGCCAGTAGCCTGCAGCTTCAGTTTTCAGTTGTCCTTAGGGATAAAAAAACCCCAATGGTTCTAATTGTTTCCTCATACCATCTCTTTCCCCACTGCGTATGATTTAGGCTTGAATTCCTGTATGTTTTGGGAAGTTGTATGAAGATCCAAGTTCAAAACAGGAGCAAGTACAGACTGAATAAAATAGATTGTCAGAGGAGGGAAGAGTCCATAAAGCTTGCAAGTGTTTCTAATGCCCAGTGGGTTTGAGTGGGATGGGTACGCCAGACTACCAGTTTATTAGCAACACTGGTTTTTAATGATATGGAAGAGCTGACCTGAAACCCAGCCGTGCACGTGCAGCACTAGCATTGCAGACTCAGGAGAGCGGATGGAGAACCTGCTGCGGGAACCTCCAGCCTTCGCACTAGAGCAACAGAAACCAAGGGACTGGAGTATTTTATGGCGGATGGAGAGGGAAACTCAAGGTGCTCGCCGCCTGATCGGGATTTCTACACCAGTTCATGGCTTGGCTCGTGTGCTGGCTCGGGCGGGACATTTGCTTTGATTGAAAGGAGTAGCCTGGCTGGAGCAGTTAGGAAGATGATTTTCACAGCAGCATTTTGAAGAGCTCGTGAGGTAAACGAGTGCTTTAAACACGTGCAAAGCAGCTGTGATTTCCGTCTCGCCGTTTGTTGGAATTTTGCCTGGTACGGTGCAAATACACTACGGGAAATGGTAAAGGATGGAAGTTAAAAACCGGTAGAAGAGGGGTGGCGAGGGTTCGCCGTCTCAGGGCCAGCCTCCCGGCCGGCGCCTCGCTCGCCCCGGGGCGCCGGAGCCCTGCCTCAGCGCCGGCCCTGCCGCCGCCCGCGGCGGCCATTTTCCCCAGGGCCTGGTGCCGGCCTCGGC
>VZTV01040802.1:159-18592 GCA_013400875.1 Anhinga rufa | reverse complement strand
TGAAAATTGCAGTTACAATAAGCTGAGCCAACCAGAGGCAGGAAGATAAATAATACATCAAATAAAATGTTAATCTATGTAGATAATGTACTAATATTAATTACAAATAATTCTAATTAAGAGTCATATTCTCTCCAACTGTATCTCTTGCAAAGTAACAAACATGCCTTTCTAAAGCAAAAATCAGTTGCTGGTAGGGAGTAGACATAAAGCAATTCTGTTCTTCTTCTGTCTGCTACACGGAAGCCTGTGTGCAATTTTCCTGTTGGTTGGTTTTCCACAGCTTTTTGGGGGAGGCTGTACAGGATGGATGAGAAGGCTTTCTAACATTAGGGACATCAGTGGCATCCTTCTCCCAGTTGGCTTCAGCATGAGCTTATAGCTTCAGTTCAGAAACTTCCAACCTTTTAAATAACTTCTGTATTGACACACGAAATCCTGGGAGCCAATACTGTGAAGAGGACATACGGACTTCCAGAGAGTCTCTGCTGTGCTTCAAAGACAACATTACCCTGGGTTATACCATCCTTTTTCAGAGTAGTTTAAGCTGTTTGAAAGTCTTCCATTTAACTTGTACCCTCTTTGCCACACTCTTCCTCAGGGCATGTCTTAAGTTCTCATAGTGATTAGCTAAGTTTGGCGTAAGTTGACTGGCCAACCATCAGCCCCTTCAAAATCTCCACTATGCACTATGCTCTGTGCTCTACCCTGATGAGCTGGACCACAGCCAGCCCCACTTGGCCATGCCGCCCTCATCACAGTTTGACAGAGGACACAATGAGGACCATGCCTGGGTGTCTCCCTCGGTTCCTGTGCCAGGAGAGGTGGTGCATTGGCGCTTTTCCCCTGTGTTTGCAGGCTGTTGAACAGATGAGACTCTCGCCACTGTCACACGTAACCTTATGCTGACTGTTGTCTGGGGCAAGTGGCTTTGTCTTTAACCATTTTCTGCTTTAACCCCATTTTCCACGGAATGGTAATATTTACATATCTGATTGATAGACTTGCTAGGGCTAGTGATAGAGGGCAAAACTTTTGAGGCTATATTCTTAATGAAGTGTCCTGGAATCCTAAAGCACTGCTGCCAGAGCAGTATTTCAGGGAAATTTGCATTTACTATAGCGTTTCTGTTACCCAGGCTTTCAGTTGTACCCTGAAGGCTTGGGAGATGGATGCTTGGGCGATGCTTTGGACTTCTGGTGTTGAATATTCCTAGTCACCACAACAACCACTCCCTTCTGTTGGACACATGCTTGTGCACAGTGATTTACTTGTTTCTGATTTTCAGGCTTTGTTAATGTCTTTTGTTACAGGGAAGAATAAAAGCTTAATCCAATCTACCTTTTAGTTGCTTTCTGTTTTGTGACCGTTTTCCCTGTGGTATTGATATTCCACTGCTACAATGAAAATACTGAGTAGGGAATATGTTATTCGTAAGGGAGACAGGGTTACTGTCTGTATGGGCTAAGACTCTGTAATTTACTCTTTTTCAAGTGATAAGAATGACCAGAGACTCTCTCATTGCTGTCTAGTTAAATGTGAAACTAAGTAAAGTGGTGGTTTTGTTGTTGTTTTTCCATATATGTTATACACCCACAGAAATATTTTCACACAAAGAAACACCCTTGAGTCCAGCTGTTTCCCTTAAGGCTTAGAAGGGAAGTACGACTGATTTAATATTCTTTCTATTCACTGTTTTGGTGTCACCTGGCTGATGTGCTTCTGGAGCCAGTTCAATTATTTAAGTACGTAGTGTTGTGTGTTATCACAGATGCCAAATTCTGAATGGACCCTGCCCCACAAGAAGGAAAATGGGGAAGGAGGAGGGGACACGGACACTTTTGGTTTGTGTGTCAATAAGCTACAATATCAATAACAATACTGAACTGAAATAACTATGTACGCCTACTTGGAGTAAACCAATGAATGGATTAGAGTGTGAACTGCATAATGATATAAACACAGAATGAGAAGATACATTAAAAAGAAAGTAAAACTGTGGTTTTGGGAGAATCTTATTTTTTAAAAAAAGAATTGGCTGTACAACATGTCTTTATTTCCAGCACCAAAAGATCGGACCATTCCAACACCAGACTGGCAATTCAGATCGAAAAGGATGCAGGTATGGCCTCAGAGTTTGGGTGTTTTGCTTGATTTGAAAAATGTGATGTATTTACACTGTCGAGGCTTTGCCTGGGAAACTGAAGATATGTAAAGGGTTTAAATGTTGTGTGAACAAATCAGAGGATTTTAAATGTAGCAGAGCGTTGGTTTAAGTCGTGTGACTTGATAAGTAAATTCACTCTTCAGTTATGCACAGCTGATCAGATAGCTGCTGTGCTGGAAATTGTTTGGTTAATTGTAACTGCTGTTTGTGCGGAGTACGCAGCAGATACCCTAGCTAGCCTCGAAGGTCATCTGTGGACAGGGAATGGTTTTGGAAAAAAGCAGCAGGTTAATAGTGTCCCTACTGCTGAGCAGTTTGGGCTGACAGGTATCTCCTCTTCCCTGGAGAGAAACCTTTTTGGAGAGGGGGGAGAGGGAAATTGGAAAATTTGCAGGAGGGGGTAAAAGAAAGAAGTAGGAAAGATGGTGCATCAAGAGAGCTCCAATCCATGGCAATGTAAAGCACCTTCCTGGGCTGCACTGAGTGGTTCCTGTGAGTCTGGGAAGCGAGAGCATTTTTTGGTAGGTCAGTGGATGCGGAGAGCGTGTGGTACCTCAGCTGATGCTCTTCCGCACGTGGCGGGACAGAGCCCTTTCCCGGGGAAGCCAATACCAATATTTCATGCCAAATCCCAGTCCCAGTGGGAGAGACCAGGGTTTCATATATGGATTTCTTCCACTTTAGTGTTCTGCGGCTGATTTTATTTTGCCACTGAGGTGTTAAGGGCTTGTATTGTGGAGGAATAAGTTCATATTATAATTGTTGCTGTTATATTTTTACCCCCCTTTTTATCCTTATCCGTTACATCAGTAGCATGAACAAGTACATATCTTCAAGCAGAACTGGATGTAATCCAGGGTATCAAAGAAGGCGAGAGAAATACTAGCAGTTTGAGGCATATATAGTGCTCTTTCATTATTTATTATTTCAAGGCAGGTAGTTAAGACGTTTCCCAAGGCCATCCTGTCATCTGATAGCAATAACCTTTAGCATTATTATATATGCTAATAAGTTAATTATGTTCTAAACCCCATAACTTAAGCAAAACATTCCTTGTGTGTGTGTACTTAAAAGATGCATTTTATGACTTGGTTAGGTTTTCACCAAATATGTTGCAGAAGATGTATAGCTGAGTATGTCTGTATGTGCATGCACACCTGCATATACATACATACCAGGGCTGGATGCATAATGGCCATGGTGAGGAAAAACAGCATAGTAACACACCCACTCCTCTTCTTGTATTGAGGAGCAATTTGTAGGGGAAGCTATAGCCTGTCATCCTCTGTTGTTTTTTTTTCCTCCATGTTAGATCTGCTCCTAAATGTGAACATACATACGTAGAGGTACACGTGTATATTTATGTATCCATATACACTCTCATGGATACAAATACACCTATAAGATGGTGGTTTGTACGTGCACCAGCATTTTAAAAGTATTGAAGGTGAGATACTGGTGCATTATAGAAAAGAAAAGCAGTTCTCATGTCAAGTATATATTATGTAAAAGAATACAAGAACAAGACAACACCACGCTGGATTATGTGGCACTGTGTTAGCATTTGTGAAAGGTTCATTCCCTTTCGCGGATCACCATAGTAGAGCGCTGCTTCTAATCCAGTTAAATGCAATAGATCTTTATGAGATTACACTTTTAGACTGATGGGGTGTTTTTCACCTGGACAATTGGCCCAAGCAATGTGTAATTGGACAGCTACTATTTTTAAAGAAGTGGTAGCAATTCTAGTGATGGATCAACCTTGTTTCATGCTTTCTCAATATACTAAATGAACTCTTTTAAAATATCTATCCTCATCTTAAGTACCAACACATACTTCACGGACAAAGCGTTTAAAAATTCCTGGAGGCCTAGAAGAAAGAAATTTCAAGAAAATTACTGGAAGCTGTGTGACTGAATTCTTTAAAAAGCTCAGAAATAATATTCAGGTTTAAGCTTATGTACTGAAACAATCATGATTTCTGGTTTCTTAATATTAAGAACAATATGTAGATATTAACTTAGCATTGCAGAGACTTTTAGTGGAGCCAAAAAAAGCCTTGCTGTTGTAAAACATGGGGGTGATTTGATTCAGTCCGAAATATGTGTTATCACTGATTTGATGTTGAATTTACAATATTGTTCATATTAAATGAAAGTTTCAGGCCTGATTGTCTGAAAGGCTAAAAACCACCTAGGAAATGTAGGTTGTATAAAGTATCAGGAAGACATCATCCAGCTAGAGGAAGACGTTTTATGCAGGAATAAAAAAGAACATGAGTTTTTATGCAGAATGGCTTAGTGCATTATAAATTTTTTCTTTACAAATTGTGCTGCTCTGGTTGTAGGAAATGATGACAATAATCTCAACTCCATTTTTTATGAGCATTTGACAAGATCTCTGCAGGAGTCTCTTTGTGGAGATTTGATTCTGGGCCGCTGGGGGAACTACAGCACAGGAGACTGTTTTATTCTGGCATCGGATTATTTAAATGCCTTTGTGCACTTGATCGAAATTGGAAATGGCCTTGTCACCTTTCAGCTCAGAGGGCTGGAATTTCGAGGTAAGGATCCCTGATGATTTAAATAACAACAAAACCAGCAACAAAGCCTGTCTGGCTTTTTAATCTATCACAAATCTATAGTAGGACAAAGAATTTAAGGACCTTTCTCTCTCTCTTTTTGTCTGTCTAAAAGCTCTGTACTTCTTTGTATCGTTATTTGAATGACAATGTTTTGAAACCCAGATGTTAAGAAATTTGGAGTCATGTTCTGTGGTATCAAAAGACTTTCAGAAAAAAGGCACGTTGTTATTTGCTTGATTCACAGATCTTTTAGGTTGTGCTAAGTTACATTTTTAGATTATTTCTCTCCCTCCAAAAACATGAAACTATAGTTGTTCTTAAAATTGTTCAACCTCCCAAAACTTGTCTTTGAAAAAAACCCCAAATATCCTAAGACTCCTCCCACGTCAAATATCCTGTGTCAGATCATGCAAGATGCCAGCGCTGATATGGTTGGTCTCCATCACAGTAGAACAGGAGAGGAGAAGCATGTCAATCAGGGCTTCATATTTCTCTTGTTTAGGAAGTACTGACTTTATTTGAGGAAAGGCTGAGAGACCTGGGTTTGTTCAGCCTGGACAAGAGAAGACTGAGGGGGGATCTCATCAATACTTATAAATATCTGAAGGGTGGGTGTCAGGAAGATGGGACTGGACTCTTCCAAGTGGCTCCCGACGACAGGACAAGGGGCAACGGGCACAAGTTGGAACACAGGAGGTTCCACTTAAATATGAGGAAAAACTTCTTTCCTGTGCAGGTGCCAGAGCAGTGGCACAGGCTGCCCAGAGAGGCTGTGGAGTCTCCTTCTCTGGAGACATTCAAACCCCGCCTGGACGCGGTCCTGTGCCCCCTGCTCTAGGTGTGCCTGCTCACGCAGGGGGGATGGACAAGATGATCTCTCGAGGTCCCTTCCAACCCCTACCATTCTGTGATTCTGTGACAAAGGGACCTCACTTTCTTCCTGTTCAGTGTATTCCTCTGTCAGGACACTCCTCTTTAAGGAATGGCAATTGCATCCCCTTCCTTGGTGGCGTGGCTTTTGTGAGGCCAGTTGCTTGTAGTGTCACGCTCCTGTCCTTTTGTCTGTTGTTGTCCCTAAAGTGGGAAGAAAAATGAAAGTAAAACCACAAAACTTTAAAACACTTTTAAGTTTTGCTCATGCTACACATGTTGGCTGCCTGGGTTTGTTGCTTGGGTTTGTAACCTTTCAAAGATACCACTTTGTAATTGCAGGTGATGGGAATTTTGAAATCCCAAAATAAACAACTTCTCAAACTCAAGGGCTGAGCATCTAATGGGCAACATGTAGGGGAGTGTATAATCCAAGGCGACTTTTCAACAAGGTTGAGTATGAGAAAAGAGGAAACAGACTGGCTTTTTGAATGCACTTAAGTGTGGGAGGATTAGACTAGGAAATAACGTGTGTGGGCTCAAGTCTTGACTCTGTGACAGACTCCCTGTAGGATGTTGAACAGGTTGTGGTAAATGCTTGATGTTCACTTCCCTTCCTGCATGGTGGAGACGAAGAGAACACTCCTGTATCTTAAGAAAAGTTATGTAGAAAACAGAAAATACCTGAAACAGCTCTGTACTGTAGTACCTATTCAGTACAAAGGAAAATTGTAAGAAAATGCTACTGGAAAGGAAGAGAAAGAATTTGTTTATCAGCTTTATAATTTCTTGTTGTTCATGATGATGATGATGTACGTGTGGTTCTGTGGTTTTCTTCAACTTCAAAGACAACTGAGCAAGTATTATCTTCTCCTTGTGTGCCCCCAAGGTAAGCAGCAGTGCTGCTGTGTCAGAGGTAGGTAGTGAGATTAAGTCCCCTATAGAGACCACGGGTGGAAAGCTTTGTTTAGGGTAGATTTGGAATTTGCTATTACTTCTTTCAAATTCAGGCCAGACAAATGCAGATTTATGTTGTTCTGCAAGAACAGTTAAATACTGTGGCAGTTCAAATCTCTTAGTTACAGTACCACTGGTTTCACAAACTGGTAAATCTCTGAGATAATTGCCTTTTTTTTTTTTCTTTAAGACGGTTTTAGTCAGCCTGTCATTTTTGGTTCCTCTTAGGTTGCTCACAGTTATAATTCTTTATGGAAACTCTGTGAAGTCAAAAAATAGTTAATTCATTTCTGCAGATCTGAAAAGAAAAATCACTTCCAGGAGGGAATTATGTATCTTAAAGAAGAGACATATCTTGGACAGTGTTGACATTTTGTTCAGATTTGCTGGGATTTTGAGTAAGCAGGACCATGTACATTTCCATTAACTTGCATTCTAATTTCAGAAAATTATCTTCACTGATCATCCTTTTGTGTTAAAATAGTTCACTCTAGGATCTGAAACAAACAGAAGAAAGAATTCTCATTTTTGTGCTTAAATTACACGAGTCTTGTGAGTGGGTTTTTTCCTTTATGCAGTTGCCACTACTGCTGGGTCCCTCTCCATCATCACTATCCCCAGGCAGTTCGAGAAGAGTAAATCTTGGAAACAGATGAAAAAATATGAGAGGATCTTCAAACCACTTGCTAGCTGGATAAAAAGATCAGGGGCCTAGCAGACAGGCTTAATGAACTGGAAGTTGAATGGTGAGCAACTGGATAGTTTTGTTGCAAAGTGGTTTGGGCAGACTTTGCTTGACTTTGAGCCAGGATGGTTCATTAGCAGGCGAGTGCCATTTTGCATTTGGATGTGAGAGCAAAGCTCAAAAATTGCAGTGTGCCACCTGTCAAGGCATCTCTGTATTCCCTAAAACGACAGTTTAAGTAGCTAAATTGGTCTGAAAATTGACCTTTCCATGTAGATTGCCTAACACTGTTCAGTGTTAGTATTGTAGCTGGTTCGCTTTGTGAATAGATCCAGCATGTCTGCTGGCTGCAACAGGTCTTTAAATTCAGCTGGGGCTGAACCCTGCATCCTCTCATGTGTTTCATGGGTTGCCATTTAGAGCCAGCTGAGTTCTCATTATGAATTTCCCCTTTCCTGGTCTCTCTCACTCCTCAGGAGGAGGCTGGCAGCCTGCAAAGCAGCACCCTTACCTGAGTGTTCTAAAGACCTAGACCAAGAGAGCAGCAGCAAACTGTGAACTGGGAAAGCATGGACAAGTTACTGGAGGAGGGGAGGAGTGCGGAAATGGGAATGGGAATCACACCTAGGTTATCTTATTTTCCCCTTAAAGTCCCCTATTCCTCCTCCCCCTCAGAGTATCGCTGGGGGAAGAGACTCCCCAATACCAGAAGGAGAGGAAAAAGATGGAAATGAGAGGGAAGTGGACTCCCTCTGTTCTCCTCTCTGAACCCACTGGATGATACAATTCCAAGAATAAGAGAAAATATGTAATTAGTTTGTGTCCTCACAGACATGGTATGTAAGGAAGGTTTGTTTCTCCAGCATTCAGAATATTTTCTCTGGGTAGAAAAGATGTTATGGGAAGAGAAACTAGGAGTGTGTGAGTGTTGTTACTACGCTGTTTGGCCTGGAACAGAGAAGCCATGTAGGATTGAATAAAGGAACATACCTGAGGAAAGAACAGCTCAAACGTGTCATTTGACATGCCATGTGAGAGCTGAACCCCACTGGACCATGCAGAATGGGTGCCAGAGAAACCACATGAATTACAAGCCTGCTTAAGGATGGAGTAGGAGGAAGAGAGGAGCCTAGAGGGGAACCAGGCACAAGCCAGATAAGATGGATTTGCCTGATGCAGACTATAACAAAAGCTTCATGGAATCCAAAGTGTGGGCAGATAGTCTGCTGTGTGCCCAGTGGAGACTTGCTGAGGTGGCGTGCTGACACCAGAGGGTTGCTTGTGTCTCCAAGTAACCCATGAGGGCTGGTGTGCTTTAGATAAACTATGCTGTAGTACCATGCCATTCCTGTAACAGGATTTGTCCTTGTGTCAACAAGGAGCCCTGCTCTGCTGGGGCCATAGGGGTTACGCAAGGGTGCCCAGATACTGGGGCACCGAGTCTGAGTAAAAGGAGCCAGAGGGGCTGACCTGAAAGCAAAAGCTGCATAAGGGGACAGGCCAAAGTCTGTCCCAAGGAAGCTCTATGAAAGCTGAGACTGAGCTGAAACTCTTCCTCAAAAGGTTTTCTTGGCTCCTTCCTTTAAGCAGGATCACTGCCTGCAGGGGCAGGAGGTTGCACTGGGCTGCCCCCGAGCAGCACCAAGAGCCATCTCCTGCACGGACTAGGCACGTTCTTCACCATTTCAGGTCTTGCAGCTGGTGGGTGTGGAGTACAGCTGAATCCAGTAGGATTTTTTGCTGCCTAAGCAGGAAGAGTGCATGCAACTGCCCTGGAAGAACCTGGCAGTTTACGAAGTCAAGAGGCAGTTGATAAGCAATAGGCTCATTTCCTCTGCTTTGGGCATCTTACATTTCTATTTTTAGTTGTCTGGTCATGCACTGTTTTTCACATAGGACCCTGATTCCTCTCATTGTACGGAATGGTTTCCCACAAGGAGGAAAAAAAGGGCTAGAGGAGAAACTTGAAATCTGTAATTTCTGAGCTTTCGCTACTTGACTTCAATTTCAAACAAGTAATTTTAGTTGAGGGCCTTAAAAATCTGCTGTTCCTTGAATAGGAAGTCTGTGTTTGCTTTGGAAGTGAGTGAATCACAACAGTCCTCTCTGTATCTGTCACTCTTTTCTGTTTATGATTAAACCAAAAGCAATATTTGCATTGTGTAGCTCTGGATTTTCCTGTGGGTGTTTCTCATTGTGGTAGCTGAAAAGCTGTGCTGGCAATACTGCCACAGTAGTGCCCGAAAAAGGGGGTCATAGAGTCATCTGAATTTAAGTGTACTGGGGGCAGGAGGTACTGCCTCCCCAGTTTGCAGTCCAGCCTAATTGAAACTTGACATTATAAATGACACTTCCAGATGCCTTTCTAACTGTATCTAATAGAAGTATTTGGCTCAGCTTTTAAATGAAAAAGAAAAAATAAAAAAAAAGAAAACCAACCAAACCCCTGCAGGGAGGGTAAGAAGATACGGACTGAGCAGACTGAAAGAAGAGAGTCAGCAAAGCTGGGATTCCTCTCATCTATCTTTAGTCCTGTTCAAATTAAGCACCTTGTATGAATTAGTTATTCACTCTCCCTTTCTAAGGACAGAGAGGGGATGTGCCTCTGTCGTGCCTTTCATCCTGTGTGTAAAGCAGGGGGGAGCCTCAATACCTCCAGGCATTGAGAGAGGATGCTCAACTCCTTTACTGAAAACAAAGAGTAGTAATGAGCTCAGGCTAGGTGAAAACTTTTAGGTAGCTGCATGTTGCTGTGGGGGAATCAAGCCCTTTGGTAACTTAAGTCTACTCTCTGTGTTAGACCACAGCGGTATGCTAAAAGCAGCCTGCCAGAAGAAATGCATAACGTATCATTTAATTTGAAAGGAAGAGATGCAAAAACCCACCGTCAGGGAACAAGCAGAAAGGATGTCAAAGTATCTAGCTCACGCGTGTTCCCTGTAGAACCAGGAAGACTTAAAATATTTTCCTCTTTAGTCTGTGCCTCTACAAAATGTCTTTTGGAGAATATCCAGTTAGGCTTTACAAGTGCAGAAATTACTTATGGATGGTGATGCTGAAATCTTGAGGAGCTGTTTTCTAACTCGTGCCCGGTATTCTTCAATCATGTAATTAACTTCTAAATATCTGCTTTGATTTTTTGTTACTGCGTGTTGCACGTGCAATATTCATGTTTCACTTGGAACTTCATTAGATGAATCAAGGAAAGAAGCACAGAGCAGACACAGATGTAATTGTAGTGGAAGGCAGCTGTGACAGCAGGATGGGATCGCCCAGGGGGCTTTCTCTGTGTTAGCTAGCTTACTTCCCACACAAAATGGTGTATGAACACAGCCAGTTTTGGGTATAAGCTTTAGGCACTGTAATAATGTCTAAGAAAAAAAGGACAGTTACTCACTTCTGCAGTGTATGTGTATGCTGCATAGTTTTATTACAGTAGCAAGTACATTACCAGTATAAGGAATATTTATTGGTGTTTGATTTTTTGTGTCTGAAGGCTCTGTAGCACTAGCAAGAATCATTCTTTCTTTAAAGAGTGGTTGCAACTTTCACTTTTTGCTGTTACAAATCACTTCTTGCTGTTGGGAAATAAAAGTGCCCACCTTCAAGTGTTTCCTGAGACCACACTTGAGGTATGTTCAGTGTATGCACCAGGCCATCAAAGGTGGTGATGAATTACAAGGAGTTCAGAGAATAGCAGCCATTTTTAACACATCTTTTTGGAGAGAAGGTTAAAAATCAAAAGTACATTGTTTGTGGGAGAGATCAAAGGCTGAGAGACACAACGCTCTGAAATATTAGAGGCATGGACAGAAAGGATGCAAAGGGATTTCTTTAATCTTGGTGATTTAATTGGGAAGAATGGCATGGAACAGGAGAGAGGATACTTTATGTTGAATGCAGGAAATCTGTGATGTACAAGCCTTTCTAAGTGTACAATGATGCTCCAACAGTGGGAGACTTCTGTGAATTTCAAATAGGCGTAGAGTAGTTTTTGTAACACAGACTGAAATAAATATTTGATGTCTTTTTTCCCCTTTCCTCCCTTCCACAATTTTATATGTATATATGGGTGCACTGGAGAAGTCTTGTGGAAGGAAGAAAAATGTTGTTAGATGCACTGCAACCTTTTTATTGGGGAAATGTCTCTGACAGAAACAAAATATTGCCTCTTGCATTGCATTCTAAAAGAGGTGACATGAGAGGTTTTAATAGTATTTGGTAGCTGCAAGTTTAACAACCAACGTCCTCAGAGAATGCTTTCTTCCACCTGGGCTTCCATAATGTGTCTCTGTGGACCAAGAGAAGGAAAGGTTTCTGAGGAGAGGGGGTGCCTGTTATTAGGGCAACTGATCTGGTTTGAAAACCAGACTGTTTTTCAGGCATAGAAGCACCTGAAACAGATAAAGACCAAGCCACAGTTTTATAACCAGCAGCTTTGATGTTTGAGGAATTGATATTGGTTTTTAAGTCCTTGGATTTTTCTTTGAAAAAACCTGAGACTATCAGAGCCTACAAATTACTGTTGTTAATCCCAATTCCACAAGGGAAAGGACAGGAAGGAGCCAAAACAATTGCTGATTTCCAGAATGTGTCCAGTTTTGGGTTCATGAGTTTCCATTTGGGAGCTCAGTTCACTCCTTTTTGAAGTATTTGTTTTTCTGTGTTTCTAGAGCTCTCTCTGATGCTTGTTTCAGGAGAGGATGGCCTTTCAATGGCTGTAATTGCACTCTATGCTGCTTCTGGGTGATAACTTGCTGCTTATTAAGCTGCTATCCTGAGCAGAAAAGAAATGTCTTGGGTGAGAAGGAGCCTTATCCAACAGAATTTGGGAATACTCAGATTTGCAGCAGAGCTTGGTGGAGCAGAGTCAGATACTTCCACTGTAATACCTTTATTTGTAAAATATTTATGTGCATGATTTTGCCAAAGAAATGGTGATCAACCAGGCATTTTTATGGGGTCGTTGGAGAAGAGACCTCTGCGTGACCTACAAAAGGAGTTACCCTGGCCTTCAGTCCATCTTCATGGCTCCCATGTCGATATCTAGTTCTGTCTCTCAGAGTTAACACCTGGTTAAATCCACTAGTCCAAAACTGGTTGTTGAGGCTACATAGTTTAAAGCTTGAGGTGCCCAGTGCAGGGGAGTGATTTATGATCTTCTTACCATCTGTGGGGTGGGGTTAGTGCATGAGCCCTATGAGCCCTTTCTATGTACATTTTCACCCTAGTTGCTTATTAGGTGTTAGAAACCCTTAGTGCTCAAGCTATCGCTGCCTTCAGCCACAATAATTAGTCCCCATTCTGGATGTGTTGTTAAACTGAAGTGTTTTATGGAAATTAAAACTGCTTCTAGCAGTGTGTGGTTGTATTGCGGGATTTTCTTTCTGGCCCTTCAGAACTGAAAAATGCTTTTCTTTTCACTCACTGAGTTTTCAAAATTAAATTCAAAGCACACTTTGATTTCGGCCCTAAATTCTAGAAGGGTGGGTGGTCATTAATTTAGGTGTATTTTATGTGTCCTCTTGAAGCGAGATTACAGTCTTCAGTTTCAATTTTCTTATTTCCATTTAGGTCAGATCACTCTGGCAGAGCACAAGCCAGTCCTCAAATCCTGATGCGTCAGGAAAATAGAAAGAGCTCCAAGTTCTCACCCTGGTTTTCTCCTGAGCTCACATAGATTGACCTTGCTTTGTTCAGCTGGCACACGTTTTTGCATTGATGGATTTTTGGCAACCATCCGGTGTTAGATATCGTACAAATGAATCAGTCTCGTGTACTAGCAAGGGTCACAGTGAATGACTAAGCTTGAATGAAGAGGGAGAGCTTATTTTCTTTCTACTGCAGAAAGAAATGTAAAAAAAATGTTTTCCCTCAGATTTTAAAATGACTAATTACCAGTGAAAACATTTTCCTGTATTTTAATATTTAATGGTACTACACTTAATTATATTGCAGAACTGAAGTGCACGCTCTGCTCCCTGCTCTTTGGTTTTATGAATAATTCCCTGAGTTGCTTGAGCTTGATAATTTTTTGAGAAGCAATATAAAAATTGTCATTTTAATCATCGGTGTATAACATATGCAAAAGTTTAGGGTTGCCTTTCTGTACAAGATGCACACAAACACTTAACTTCATTTACTGTGACTTGTCCCTTTTGGCTCAATGCATAAAGCTGAACGAACACATGGTCTTAGTCTTTGCAGTAGCGGTGTCTAGAGTAATGAACCAAGAAGGATTGGTGTAGGTACTGGTAAAATGAAATTTCTTGGTAACATGCAAATCCGGGGCATTGAAGTCCAGCCAGTGCATTATGGATTAAAGTAAGGCTCAGTTAAAGATGAAAGAAAAATACTGGCAGTCTCTCTAGAACTGATTGCAAGAACTGGGGGGAACCAACATGTACTTGAGCATCAAGCCTGCATTTCATCTGTGCAGACTTGAGCCCCTTTACTAGATGTCTTTTAGAAATACTAATCAGCAGCATAATGATAGGAATAGGGATTTGGTGTTTGGTCAGAGCACTGGCCATGGCTCAGATTATACCTTTAAACTTAACAGGAATACCCCAGAGGCTCTGCAAGCAGTCAAGACACCAAATCCCCAAGGTGATAGTACCCGAGTCCATCAAACAGCTTTTGTTAAGCAAGTGCATGTTTGCCAGATGTTGACAGGGCACAGCCCTGATTTTATTCTTCAGAATAAATCTACAAAATGACCACATGAGCTCCTTTGGTTGGTTCCCAGAGCTTTTGTAATAACATGAGACCAGTTAGAATGGCTCTCGCTCCCCAAGTTCAACGTTGATTGCGTCCACTGTAGTATAATTTTAACTTTAGTTGATTAAAATTACCTAGCAACGATGACTTGGAGACATTTTTACCCGTCAAATTAGCTGAGAATGCAAAAAATTGTTCTGGCATCTTCTGTTTGTTATGCATGCAAGGACAGCTTCCCTCAAACGTTGAGGGTCTGTTGAATTCACCTATTACTTGCCTTGCCAGCCTCTTTAGTCTCCATATTTTACAGAATATATGGATTAAGACAACTAGTAATTACAGAGTCTCCAGTAATAATATTTCATATTTATTAATAGAGATAATACAGAAAGCACATAGAAACAGCCAGCATTCCATAGGAATAAAATGTGGTATTTCCATAGCAAAAGGAAGAAAAGAGTTATTTAAGAATAGGGTTACAGAGACTAAGCAAACCATCTGTAATTCCCTTCGTTGTAAGGGGATCAGTGGCAGTTGTTTATTAGGCTTGTGTTTTTCATTGCTTATAAACATTTGGCAATGCTGAATTTGGCACCTGGGAAGAAGATGTATCTTCTCTTAAAGTCAGTTTAATACTGAGGGACCTTTAAACTTTCAAAAGTAAACATAACAGCAATAGTAACAGCACCAGCATGGAGTAGTTACTTTACTCTTTTCAAGCTATGTACAAAGGAATATGCCTGCCTCTGCTTCAGTTTGCGTATGATGTCTTTTGACTTGACATCAGAAAAGCATCCACTGACCCAGAGCAGTTGCTGCTTTTTTGCTGGTGAGCAGTAAGTGTTAATTCATGTAGAAATCTGTGAAATATGAAGCAGAAGCAGTCCAGTTCCTGTCCAGTCCAACTGGACTTGATGGGTCATGTTTTGTAGCTTGTGGCAGTCTTGAAAGGAAAGATGTTTATATTTGGGTTACTTGAAGACATTTAATAATTTGTCATATTGTATATCCCTGAAGGTGCAAGGAGGATTACATATCAGTGTCTGAACCACACTGGGTACACAGTGGAAGTTTTCACTTACAGAAAACTGTGGAATATACTGGATCTTCCCGACCTATCTCTTAGAGCTGCAATCCCATTTTTTCTCACACCTTTCCTTCAGATCTTTCTATTAATCTTTTTTGTTGTATGTTTTTGCTTGCTAGATATATTTTAGAAGGTGTACAGGCAAAAAAGAGAAGGTGATAACCAATACTTTAACATATTTTGTTATATTTTGAAAGACTTCTTGGTGTGGAGAGAGGAATATTCTGGGTGTTACTTCTGTCGGTACAAACTAAAGGTCCTCAGGTTGTTGAGCAGATAGTTGTGATGGGACCAGGATAGTCAGTCGAGTCACAGCGACTGTCACGACGCTCCACAGAAAGGCCTGTGGGATGCTGCCTTGCTCCAGGCTCTCTTTCGGGGTGCTGGCAAACTGCAGGCGATTGGAGCTGACGCTATATTCTTTCCCAGTCCAGTGTTCAGATGACCAGAGCCAACTTCTCTCATTTACAGTGACAGAACAGGTCTGTTGGTCCTGGCAGGGGTGGTTCATAGCTGTTGAACTGCAGCACGGTATCTAGCACCTTCTATCAATTCCATTTGGAAGCTGGCAGAGCCAGCTCTCTCGTGGGGTGATAGTGAACCATTGGCAGAAGTCCCATGCGAAACGTGTAACTTGTGTCATAGGAGATGGCCTCGAAAGATGGTTTATGTACAAATTCAGTGGAGAGTAAGTTTAGCGACAGCCCACAGAGAGTAAATTTTAAAAAGATCCATGCATCAGGAACATCTAACTCGTATATTTTGAGAACAGTGGGGGGGACTACATGGGTGTCCACCTTGGTTTTGATTTGTAGTGGCTTACATGGTGTAGAAAACACATTTTCATAGATCCCAAATCCCAAAGGGCTCAGCTTGACCTTCTAGTATTCACAGCACAGGCCAGAAATTCAGAGTTTGCAGAGCAGATATATTATTGTTTCTGCATGTGCCTCATGACTTCTTTTTGAGTTACCATCTCTCTCTCAGGAAGATTTGCTCTGTTTTGGTCTAAAGCTTGTGTAATAGGCGAATTAGAAAGCTGTTCTGTCCTCATAATATACAGCCACTAGTGCTGCTCATTAGAGATGTTTGATCTGGAGTAGCTTTTACTCCGGTGGGAGAGAGAACAACCAGTTGGATGTTATTTTTGGAACCTGCTTTCCAAGATAGTTTGCTAAATACCAGGTTTTATAAGTGCTCTGACACACTGTAAAATCTTTGTTTGCATGCTGTATGTTATTTGAAGAAGCAGACTGAGACTTGGATCAATTTGCTTAATGTGCCTGATGGAGCGAGACTTTTTAGCGTTGCTTCCCAGTGAGTTTTTATTAAGGCAGAACCTGTGGTCCGTAGTTTAGTTCAGCTCAGAACCAAATGCCTAGAACGTTAGATCGGGCCCATTTGGGTTTTATAGGTGATAGTAAATAAATAATGTACATCTCCTTATTTGCTACTGCACATGGATCAATTGGTGCATGTAATTTGTTGCTGTAGCTCTTCCTATTGGATTTTTGCTAAGTGTGTAGAGCCTTCAATAACACTTTTTTCAGCTTGGAAGAAGGCCTGTGTTTCCTCCTCCCCCAATAACTGGCAGCATACTCTCTTTTTGTCACTGCCAAGGGACATATTGCCAGCAGAGAGAAGTGGAAGCTATAACAGAAGGAGATGAAGACAATGAAGGCTGCTGCTGTTGTAAGCCCGGGCACTTGCCTCACTTGTTATCGTGTAATGCAGCCTTTAACCTCCGATGGCTGACATGGGAAATAACACGAACCCAGTACATCCTGGAAGGATATAGCATCATTGATAACAACGCTGCAACAATGCTGCAAGTGTTCGATCTGCGGAGAATACTTATCAGATACTATATAAAGGTAAACTCTTTGGTAAAGTGGACTATATTCCTAGGCAGGTTTGTCAAAAAGAATGAATGCTGGCTGTGTATTAGAAATAGCGTTTGAAGGTTTTGGCTTGCTATTTATTCATTTGTACTATCGGGAGTCAGGCTGACTTGCTAGATAGGGATAATTGATTCATATCTCCCTTTGCTACATTTGATTCTGACCACTTATACTTACAGTTAGTACGGAAGATTGCTGGGATGCTTAAGCAGAAACCACGAAGGTGAGTTAACATCCTCTAGCGATAAAGTCAGAGGAAGCATTCTTACAAAGCAAAACTTCACTGACAGTTTGTTATTTCTTCTTGACGTGGCCTTTCCACTGTTTTTGGGGGTGGGGGGAAGATGAACAAGCATAAAGTTCTTGGGAATCTCTGAAGAGCTGTTTCTCAAATATATTTTTTTAGTAGTGCAAAGCCCCTTCTTGCATGCTGTTTTACATATATACTAAAACACATTTGAAGTTGTTTTATTTCATTGATTAAACAGCGATTCATTTATGTCATGTCTATATTTGCACTATTAAGACCATAATGACCACACAGATACTGATTTGTCAAAATAATTGAACCTTATAGTCTAGCAAGACATCTTCATCCTCTGACAAAGCCTTTCCAGTCCAGCAAATGAAGAAATTGTTGAGCTTTATTGTCTTCTACCAAAGCAACAAGAACCAAATGCTGCCTCTTGTGCCATTGGTGCTGCCACGAAGCCACTTGCTAAAGCTCCCAACGATCCCCAACATCTCCTTCCTACTTACATCTCTGCAATTGTAAAAATCCTGTCAACCTTAGAGAGAGACCTGTTGTAAATAAATTAATCACCTTTTTTTTGCAAGTGAGCCAATGCAGTAAAAACAAGATCATCGCCTCACAAAGCTGCTTTGATCATGCAGTCGGTTACTTTGTAAAATGCAGACTGGGATTTCATAAATAATTTTACAGGCAGTAGGGCCTGGTAACCAGCCTGCTTTGTTTCTTTAACTACTTAGAAACAAAACTGCATGTGAGCCTGATTTTTTTCATTTTAGAAGTGAGTTTTATGGCTATAAATTAAATAGGTTTCAAGCAATGTATATAAACTAAAAGAAAAAAACCCTCTTCTTTAAACTGAAATTAGTATGTGCTACAATTGTTTTGCCTTACTTTAAAAGGTAGCCTGAGAAACCTGAACATAAACCGATGCAAGCTGATCTATGACTCAGCTTTTGATGGCAAACGAGACTGAAAAAAATCCCAGTCTAAACTGCAATCAAATCAGCAGCTTCTTAGTTCAGAGTAGTGAAGAATTGTGCTTTGCAAACTCAAACTTTTTTGATGCCTTCAAGCCAAGTAATATGTAGAGGACTTGTGGAAAGCCTGAGGTTCATCACATGGGAAGTAAGACTTAACTGAAAGGTAGTTTAGGGCTTCTGGTTCTGGACATACCCGAGAAGCAGCTGATGTAGGTAAGATCCCTTAGA
>VZTV01040798.1:0-22849 GCA_013400875.1 Anhinga rufa | reverse complement strand
ATCCTGCAATATTTTATCTATGAACAACTAAAGTGGGTGGGTTTTGTCCCTTTATCTAATAATGAAATTATATCCAGTATTCTTCAAACAGCATTTGAAATTCTAATGATACTAAATTTCAGCTTGATACGTGTAAGAGCACAACAATAACTACTCGGGCANACCCCCTGCACTGTACTAGTCACAGCATGATAAATTACACTCTATATTTGTTCCCCATCATTTGCCTCTCTTGTTGAGACTATCAGCATCCTGAAGAGATGGTCATGTTTTCTAGTGTGTTGTACAACATCTCTAAAAGGAGCACAACTCTAGTAATTTTTTCTCTGTTATGCAGGAGTGCACATGTACATGAATTATTATGTCAGATACTCCCTTGGACTATAAGCACAGCACAGCAAACAATCCAGATCCTATTAAATATTTTATAAACTGCAAATACCTGGATATTATATAGGAAACGCATATAAAAATAGAAATATTTATTACCATATTACACTGGAATATGACATCACAGATTCAGAACAAGTGCTCATATAGGTTAAAACTTAAGTATGTTTTTTAAAGTAAGATGCATATGTAAATTAACAGGAGATTTATGCTTTTTTCTCATCACACAAGGTATATAAAACCAAACAGAATTCGGTTATCACAACCGCAGTATGTTGTTCATTCTTACTTGCTGGCCTTTTAAAATGTAAAAGTATTTTTTCTTTTCTTTCTAAGACTTAAAATGCAAAATAGAACAACTATGTAAGAGAGCAGTAAACACCTGGTTGCCAGCATTAACATCTTGAACATAAATTTATATTGTTCGCAGTTTTATTACCAAGCATTCCACATATACAAATGAAACATTTTGGTTTTCTTTTCTGAAGACAACAAAGTGAAAGAATAAAACTGGTTTTGAGGCAGGATGCTGCCTCTACGTTGAGATGCCCTCCTTGTCTGCGTCTAGAAATCTCTCTCACAAGTAACTATCAGCTCCCTAAATGGCATGAGAAGTAGAAGAGATGCAACCAAGATGCAGCACATTGATCTGAGAGGAGACAGATATCAAATCTTTTTGCTCCATTCTGATGCAAAAGGATACGTCAGAGTTGATGCTGAAACATGAAGAAGAGAGATGCAAAATCAGCTGCGCTACTTGATTACACAGAGAATCAAGTTCCAGGTGCACCTACTTTCTTCCTACCTCACTTACACTCTTTTCTACCTTCAAAAGCTATTTCTACCTCAGTTTGCCTTCACTGTTTTCCCACATAACTTCTGCCAACTTCTTCCCCACACACAGAAAACTAGATACTGGCATGGTGGTTTCAGCAAAAAGTGAAAGCCACCACACCTACCCACAGAGGTTTCCTTTTTCTTTGCAATGGATATGGGATTTTTTAGAGCTAAAAAAAATCTAGAGCTTTGATACTTGTTAATCATATTTGTATAGCATTTAATATGGTTCTTGACATCAGCTCTAGATTCTAACATGCTTACAGGATAATATTCTTTAAGTTATCAAACACAACTTTTTTTTACCCCTTTCTGCCACCAGAGGTAATAATTACAAATGCACAAGCACTTGAAGTAGTAAAATCTCCCATTTTCTTCTTCACTTTTGCCACTGTATTTCTCCATAGCAGAATAAACACTAAACTAGGAGTCGAGGGGCTCAGATTTTTGCCAAGTTGCAGAATACGAGAGGTAGGTTAAGAACCAAAAGAAAACCCTAAAAAAAAGGAAACCAAAATTTGGTGCCCTTGCTTCTGGGAACTGAAACTGAACTTGATGTTTTAATATTAGTTACGAATTTCACATCACGTGTGCTTTGCTTTTAACAGTTCATTAGAGAGTCTTTTAAAGAACTTTCCATTTGCTGGAATAAGCCTTCCTATGAAACATACAAAAATTCTGTTGAAAATAGAAAAGAGCCGTTTCCCCACAGGTAAATACTGAAGAGGAAATATAGCAAAATATATCAATAGCAGTGCATCAAAACAGTAAAATGATACGGAAGACTGTCCTGATAATAGAAGCATCTACCCATTAGACATGTCATACAATAACAAAGCCTCCTTAGAAGATCCGATTTCAAAGGTTTGTCTGTTTTAAGGAAACATTTTTACAAGGGGGTGATCAACTTACCCGGATTTTCACAGGAGGATTAAAATAGTAGCATGGAGAAAGAAAAGACTGCTGCAGCTCTTTTATTGTTTACTTTTAGCTTCTATTTCTAATTTATTTAAGTTCCTGTAATGATGTTTCCAGGCTCATCAAGAGGGGTAAATGTCCAAGCCACTAAATGCCTTCATGAAGTATCATGGCATACTATGTGTAAACACACATGCACATACTTGGCATATGTTAAGGTACGACAGCTACTGATGGTGCAGAGACCTGCATTTGTAAGAACCTCAAAATCTTGGGCAGCTACAGAAATAGATAAAGCGCTTTCTTTGCTCCATTTCTTGGGGTTTTAAATGCCTGTGAAAGGTATCGGGCCAGGCACAGCACAGGCTTGCTTCAAAGCCCTGATGCAGAGCTCTCCAGGTGGCCAGACCACCAGGAGAGTAGACTTCTGGAGACAGAAAGCTGCTGCAATCTCCCGTCCTCCACAGCCTTGAAAAGCCGTCCTGGCCAGAAAGGAAGTATAACCAGGGTGGCTCGGAGTGCACTAAGCTAGAATAAATAGTTTCCCTTACTGGGGCTTCTATTGAGTTCATACCATAACAAAGCTGCCCCAATTCATGTGGAATTTACCACCTTGAATAAATTTGATGGATCTAGCCTAGGAAAAGTATAAAAGCAGTGAGGTAGACTGGTGGGGAATATGCTTTTTTTTTTCTTTTCTAGAAATCCCTAACAATTTTCCTTTACTGTTTCTACAAGAAGGATTTGCAGCAGCAGAAATGGGACCTCCAGACTTGAGGGGTTCTTATGCATCTGAAGATCTCACACAGGGCAAGCAGATACTTCCTCTGTCCTCAGCACAGAGGTATTTATTTGCTCCTGCTGGCAACTGGAGTGGGACTGTGGGTTACAGGGGTCCATGTGCCTGCAGTGCCAGCAATGGGAGAGACCTGAGCCGGTGCACACTGTGTATGTGGGAGTGTAGCCAGTGAGTAGGGTAAGAGGATCCACGGATCAAAGTGGCCATAAATCTGGGCTAGATACTGGAGAGACTAGAGGGTCTGTGCATTGGCTACTGGAGGAACCAGGACATCCACACCAGCTGCTGGGGAGACTGTGGGGCCCGGGGCTTGTTTGAGAGACCCGTTTGCCTGTGTGTCTCTGCATGTGAGGACTGAGGCTCTCCAGCACTGAATGACTGAGCTTGAGGCTACTGAATTTAGCAACTCCTAACTTAGGACATGTGTCGAATTATCACACTCAGGCTAGGTGTGTCTGTGAAGGCGAGTGTTTGCACATGGAGAAACACACACAAAAACATACTGAGGAGATCCAAAAGAAATCAAAGGAGCTTGGAAGGTGTTCAGCCAACACATAATGGGAACCTAGAGACTAGACTTAACTCACACGTAGACAACTACTTGCTGACATCTGAATTTGCGTGTCTGTACCAGCAAGCTGATTCCCACCCTGCACTTTCATCTGACCAACCAAGCAGAATATGATCAAGATGTAATTGCTCACCACATACAGAACTGGCTAATTCACTGTTACGAATCTAAAACCAGGCAAGGATCCCATAAAATCACAGAGGACAAATCAGCTAAAGATATATTTAGACAGTATAATATCTGGGCTCACATCTCCTCAGTGTTGTAAGAACATACAGTAAATTTATTTTCTGTCAGCTGTTTGGCTAGAATGTATTTGGAATATGCAGCATATTAATTCTCACAGATGTTTCCATACTATAAGCAAGTGTCCTCCTAAATATATAAATTATTTGAGCCCTGACAGCCAGGTGGTAACAAAGAAAATCAGTTTTACAGTACTGAGCACAAGAACATCCAGAAAACTTCCAGTGATTCAAATACCAGAAGGAGAAGCACTGCAAATCACTAAAAGTCAATAACAACAAACTTTGGAAAATGAGTAATACAATACATTGAAGTATTTCAGCTTGCTGCCATTAAGAGGCTGACTCTGAAGACAAATATAAAAATATTGAGATCTGATCCCTTAGATGACAACAAATGGGGAAACTAAAGGCTTCTTTCTGATGAGCATGGGAATGACTGTGTTATTGCAATAGACATCCCAGAAAAAAATCAGACAAGGATAGCACCTTTTTCAAAGTCTCAAAAGCTAAAGCTAGCTCACTCTCTCCATTTTGTTTGCCATGGCTGTTGCTGAACATATTAGGCAGAAGTAGAGCCTGAAAGGAAAGAGGTGACTGGTGCCAAACCAGAAAATTGATTAGACACGCGTAGGAGGACACACTGTACGGAGAGTGGAAGAGGAAAGAAAGAGCAAAATCTGGGAGGAAGAAACTGCCCAAAGTAAAAGGATGATCGCAATAGGGGAAAGAGGTATAAACAATGGGGTCTCAAAATTATTTCTATTTTATGTTAAGATACATTATATCAGAGAGATGATGTGACAGATTGTTTTGTAGACATCGTTCCTTCCCAATACCATCAGTGAATTTAGCAAAGGCACATTACTTTAAAAATTAAATAATCTTGTTTGCTTATTGCCTTAGCTTAATGAAAAAGGGAACAATTTAAAGCATTGAGTTATATTAATGATCAGCATGTTCTACCAGTGCTACCTAAAAAAGCACTAGAATTTATACTGCTATTTTTACACATTTATCTGCTCATCAGGTGACTTCTACTGAAGCTCATTTAAAATGAAACGATAATCTTAATTCTAATCAGAGTTCATAGTTAATGTATTTATCTGCTTGGATTAATGAAACCAAATTTACCTAGGTTTCATACGTCCCACTGAACATACTTTACCAGGATTTGGTGCAAGTATGAGAGATATGAAGTCAAACTGCAAGCTGTAGCTGTGTTAGCTTTTTCTTTAAAGTTTAGAATAATCATGTTTAAGTTACAATAAAAACAAGCATGCAAAACTGTCATTGTTTAGCCCCAGCCAGCAACCAAGCCCCACGCAGCCGCTCGCTCACTCCCCCCTCGTGGGATGGGGGAGAGAATCCGAAGAGTAAAAGTGAGGAAACTCATGGGTTGAGATAAAGACAGTTTAATAGGGAACGAAAGAGCCATGCACGCAAGCAAAGCAAAACAAGGCATTCATTCACTGCTCCCCATGGGCAGGCAGGTGTTCAGCCATCTCCAGGAAAGCAGGGCTCCATCACGCGTAACGGTTACTTGGGAAGGCAAACGCCATCACTCCCAATGTCCCCCACTTCCTTCTTCTTCCCCCAGCTTTATATACCGAGCATGACACCATATGGTGTGGGACATCCCTTGGGTCAGTTGGGGTCAGCTGTCCCGGCTGTGTCCCCTCCCGGCTTCCCGTGCACCCAGCACAGCCTGGGGAGCTGAAACAGTCCTTGACTGGTGTAAGCGCTGCTGAGCAACAACTAAAACATCTCCACATTACCACCACTGTCTCAGCACAAATCCAAAACACAGCCCCATACTAGCTAGAAAATTAACTCTATCCCAACTGAAACCAGGACAGAAACCTACAGCAATTTTAGTATAGAAATTACAAAAATTAGGGTTATTTTCCTTATTTTTTCTGCCAAGACCTTCAGCAGCTAAATTTGGAAGAAAGTACTAGCATTTTGGAAGAAGGAATTCTTGGAGATTCAGATTGTCTTGTGCTGTTTGGTACATCAGTCAGTAACCACCCAACAATGGTTTTAAAGAGCTTGTGTGGCAACTTCTAAATAACCTACCTGCACTTTACACCGTCATGGCTCCAGGGCTCCTTAATATCAATTGCTGTGCATAGGTTACAGCCCCACCAAACACATCACCCACTCTGGGCAAGACCAAGGCAAACCACACTACACGTACTGAGACGCATTTGGGAGAATTAGACCAAGCAGTCATTTGGTCTATCAGGAGAAAGGAATCAAATAGGAGAGTTCATTTCGCCATGACTTTTGACTTGTTGGGAGCGTTTACCACTATCCTAAGAGAATCTGCTCTCAGCACTGAGGGGAGTTGTCCTAAACGTGAAGAGGAAACCAGAAATGCTGATTTAAGCGATATCACAGACTTCAGTTTGTGCAGTCCATACGCTGTATGATCAAGCAAAGCCTACACTACTCACACAGGCAAATACAGCTTCTTCCTAATACAGGGGTGGTGTAAACTTACAAAGAGATTGCACTAAGCCCATTACAGAAAAGTACTAATAAATTTAAGTGCCAAATTACATAAAGACAAAGCACACAGATTTTTTTACATCCTCACAGAAAGAACAGCTGAAAAAGTAGACTCGGGGTATTTTGAGAGGGCACTCTTCCTTGTGCTAACTTAGGAGCTGCAAGGACAAACAATGAGGTCCCCTATTCTCAGGGACACTGAGCTACTCTGTGTTTCTCTGATCATTTTAGGATGCAACCATGCTATCATAAAACCCAAGAAGAGATGAGTAGAATAGCCTTATTTTCTAACATGAAGACCCAAGAGCCAACTGTGAATCATGCTGCCTTTTAAAATAAACCTATCTAATCTATATGGTTAGTCTTATGTCCACAATTAATGTAGAATGCAACAGGCTCACAATTCTCAATTTCAAGCACTCGTCTCCAGAGGTCCGCGGAAACCATAAGGTATCTTAAGGTATCTTAAGGATAAGGTATCATAAGGTTCATCTACATACATTATATGTAACCTGTAGGACCTGGGAGCACTCCCTAGTGCCCAAATCTGGGTACTTCCTCCTGCCTATGACAAATTACATGGATTTGTTCTATCAACTACTGCAGAGTTTTACATTATTAAGCTCCCTAAGATATGTCTCAGAACAATACATACAAAAGCCTAAATTTCCTATAGTCAATGGAGAGATGTGGATGCACACAGAAGTGCCTATATTTCAGGCACTAAATTCCATGCCTTAATTCCAGGCAAAATCCTGCATTTTTAACACCTTTGCCACTGACTGAAAATGGTCCCAGTTGCTAACCCATGTATTTACATAAGTATCACTAACACAAGACCAGAACTTGCTCGTACTTACACAGCTACACAGACTAGGCCATTTGTATATCATAGTAGATATATAAGTAGCTATATAGATAACTGGCTATATAGTACTCAGCTACCTGGATATCAGTCATTACATTATTTTGCATATGAAGTTGAGTTAATTGGTATTGACTTCAATGTCTCTTCCAGCATTGCTTCCTCTACCAGCTCTTTTCTGTCTATCCATCCGATCCCAACCCATCACCCCCGGGTAGTATTCCTGTATCTCTATAATGCTTGAAAGCATTATTGGCACTTTCTTTAACTCCCGAAGGGAGACCGTGCATTTACCTTTCTTAGACCTATATTTTGCTAAACAATTAGTCATGTTTTCTTGTCTAATAACTGAGGAATGTGTCTCACCACACTGAGACTGTGAACAACAGTAACTCCCTGCTCTCCTACTTCTATGAAGCCAAGCAAAGCTAAAGAAGTTACTAAAAGTAATTATCATCTACTTATTCAGCAAGTGGAGACGTCCTATTCACTTGTTTAAGTACTATAATGTTAACCCTAAGAATATGATTACTAAATTATTGAATCTTTACTAAAAGGAACTCAGCTTAAGGAAAATGCTTTTTCCAAAATGCGTATGGCAGTGAGAACGGCAAGCACAGGAAGAAACAGAAATGTCAGATACAAAGTGGGCTTTTTTCAGTATAAAATTAAGCCGTGATGATGTCTGCAGATATTGGAAAAGCATAAACAACAAGAAGAGAAACATTACATAATACCATTTAATTATTCAAAAGTACATAGTGACAAATAAAGGGATAAAATTTAGAAAAGGAACATTTTAAGCAAATTAGTAGGAAAACATCTGAAAAAAAGAGCTAAAAGCCTCTGTAACCATCTCAGAAGGAACAGAAGTTTTACTGCTGGAAACACTGAAAACTAAGCTTAACCAAGAACTGGAGGGTCTTGTGATGTTAAACAAGTACACAAAAAGAAATCTTGATTATGTGACTTAAAATACTTAAAAATGAGATACGATAACATTCTAAACTGGTATGTTACCTGCAACTAACAGACAGTTGTTGGAACTCTGTATGTGGAGTCTGAAGTAAGCTTCGCTGATGCTTATAATTATTAAATTCCTAAAACCAGGAAGAGACTTCATAGCTAATAACTATTTTGAACTTATCGAAAACATATTAATGCTTACTTAACAGTCTTCACTACAGATACTTCCAAATTACTATGGTGGAAACCAATATCCAAAGGCATCAGACAAGTTCATGGCTCAACTGAGGTAAGATCTAAACAAGGCAAGACCTTTGTAAGAGCAACTGTGTTTACCTGAAAAGGGAAGTAGCTTGTTTACACCATGAGTTTTTAAATGGTAAGGTCTGCCAGACAGCAGGATTAACAATGTCTAACATCTTGCCAAATGAAAAGTCCAATTCTTCTCACATAAAGACAAACCCTGTCCTCAGTGACGCCACCATAAATCAAGAATAACACAAAATCCTCGGGGAATGAATTTCAGAGATGCTGAAGTCCCCAGCTCCATGGGAGGTCACTCTGCCTTGACTCAATAAAGTGTTTTGTTTAAGCATGAACATTCTGAATCTTGTTCTTAAGCTGATCTTGAATGTTTTAATAACTTGTGGAAACAAAAAAATCCTGAATTTTCCTTTAGAAAGGGCAACTTCTGTTAATGTTTCTTTAATTACACTATAATATATGCAGTAGAAATTTGTATTCAGTTTTTGCCTGATAAATTCATATTCATACCTGGAAAATTACTGTCTTGCAGGACAGAAGTGGAAAAAAAGGTAAGAAAGAAGATACCACTATACCACTGCTACTCCACGAATCACAGAACAGTGGGGTTGGAAGGGACATGTGGAGATACCTAGTCCAATTCCCCAGCTCAAATAAATCTCCTCAGGGCTGTGTCCAGTTAGGTTTTGAGTATCTCCAAGGATGGACATTCCACAGCCACTCTGCACAGCCTGTTCCCGCACGTTTGACCACCCTCATAGTAAAAGAGTTTTTTCCTCATGTTTAAGTGGAATTTCCTGTATTTCAGTCTGTGCTCACTGCCTCTGTGTCACTGGCCACCGTTGAAGAAAGCCTGGCTCTGTCTTCTTTACTCCTTCCCATCAGGTATTTATAGACATTGATAAGATCTCCCTGAGCCTTCTCTTCTCCAGGCTGAACTGTCCTAGCCCTCTCAAGCCTCCTCTTGTATGAGAGATGCTCCCAGTCCCTTCATCACCTTAGCAGCCTTTCACTGACTTGCGCCAGTATGTCCATGTCTCTCTTGTACTGGGGTTACTGGGATACTGTTGCCCCTGCTGGTAACAGCCTGCCTAACGCAGCCCAGGGTGCTACCACAAGGGCACATTGCTGGCACGTGTTCAGCCTGGTGGCCACCAGGACCTGCCACAGCCTTCTCTGCAAGCCTACTTTCTAGATGGTCAGCCTCCAGCCTGTCCTGGTAGCTGGAGTAATTCCTCCACAGGGGAATGACTTGGGATTTCCCTTTGTGGAACTTCATGAGGTACCCGTTGGCCCATTTTTCCAGCCTGTTTAGGTCCCTCTGAATGGCAGCACACCCATCTGGACTAACAATCCCTCCTGCTAGTTTTATATTATCAACAAACTTGCTGTGGGTGCATTGTGTTCCATCACCCAGGTCACTAATGAAGACATTATACAGTGTTGACCCCAGGATCAACCCCTGGGGTACACCACCAGTAAATGGCCTCCAGATGGACTTCATGCTGCTGATATCAAGCCTTTGAACCCAGCCCTTCAGCCAGTTTTCAGTCTGTCGCACTGTCCATCGATTTATCTACTTTGTCAGTTTGTATACGAGGATGTTACAGGAGACAGTGTCAAAAGCCTTGCTGAAGTCAAGGTAAACAGCATTCACTGCTCTTCCTTCATATACTGCACCAGTTATGTCATCATAGAAGGTTATCAGGTTGGTCACATATGATTTCCCCTTACTAAATCCATGCTGACAAGTCGAAATCACCTTCTTATCCTTAACAGGCTCAGAAAATGTTTTGAGAGGATCTGCCCAGGGGTCAGGGTGAAGATGACTGGTCTGTCATTCTCCTGATCCTCATTCTCACCCTTTTTGGAGACAGAAATGGCATTTGCCTTCTTCTGCTCCTCAGGAAGGAAATTCCTCCAGTTGCCATGACTCCTCTTCATGAGCAATATCATACATAAAATCACAGCAGAATAGTTTATATTATATTATTGGAAGAATAAATATGTAAATTAAGTCTGATTTCAAGCAGGAAGTGTTGTAAGATTTTCTGTACTTCAACTTTTATGACTACAGTTAAGACATGAAAAATGAATTCATGTATATAAAAAACACAATTTAGAAAATGCATTTCAGTAAATTGTTTTTAAAATATTTTGCCTCCCCAGTGGTCTATTACTTTATGAACTGTCAATATGCAAAATGTTGTCAATTTTGATGCAAGATGCTATAGAGGTTTACTTCCAACAAACTATTTACAGGTACATATCTTTCAGGGTGAATACGCCTAAATTCCATCAAAACCTAATTTTCTAAGTTTTTCTAAAAGCTCTGCAGAATAATCTTTCTACATATGGTTTCACTGAACTAACTTAGTTATTCCTTGTAAACGGTTGTAAGTACACTACCCATTGGCTGAGAATGAGTGTTTTTGTAAGATAAGTAAAATCTAGAATATGGGCAGCTATGTTACATAGGTGCTTTTGAAAGTCCTGCTTATTAACAAAAAAAATGATAGACATCACCCTGGTTTGTTTGGGATTTCTTTTTTTCTCTTATACTATTGGAAACACTTTCTAACTGCTGAAAATCAGCAGATTTATCCCAACACAAAGCTGTGGCCAGAGCTCTTTTCAGTACCATTGTACACTAATCAGAATACACCAAACTCTAACAGTTAAGTGTCTTAAACATAAATTAATTTTACAAATGCTTACGACTGGCAAAGGAAAAAGATATAATTTATTCCAGTTGTATAACATAATATGTTCCATTTGCTCATTCACAAAGGATTTCAGTTTTTCAGGAAATAAATGAGACAACTGTCTTTCTAGACTACACAGACTGGACTATGATCAGTCATTTCTGCTCTAGGAAAAAGTTCATCTCAACAATATACCCAAACACAAATGGAATTTAACAAAGCCGAGAGAGATGAATTTTTAGTCTGCTCTCATGAGGACAGGGCGAAAAAGTGATGAGGAGAGCAGGAAGTCAAAACATCACTTCACTGTATATATACATTATAAGTGTTAACCAAATGTGGAAATCCCTAGCTATTTTAAATCTAGATTAAAACCACAAGACAATTTAAACTGATCCACAAGATACAAAATATAAATGAGAATGAATGCATTATGCTAATTTTTAGAGAAATAATATTATTCTTTTTATATTCTCCAATATGTCAAGACCATTTGTCATTGTTTTAAAAATTCACATCACAACGTTATGAATGAGATCTTTGGGTGTTAAATGATGATAATTATATCCAATTCTCAAATAACACACTTCCTTATGAGATGTTAACACATTTTATAACATCAGTTTTTCTACTCTGCTACCCTTTCCGAAGTCAATGCGTGGAGAAGGGAAGCAACTTATCCAGAGTCAGCCTGTGGCAGAAAAAGCAAGTTATCCCCCGTACCTCCCATTGCCAGGTAGTAACAAGTGCTCTACTGACAAATCAGGCTTTGCAAATTAGATTTATTTTAATAGGAAATTATCAAATTAGATTTAATTTTTAATAGTAAAACAACCTTATATGAAAAAGTCCATCTATGCATGTAGAGAGCCTGCATTCTCATTATCCATCTTTGCAGTACTTGTGTCAAATAGATGTTATACTACTCACTGTAGTAATGGGGAGAAATATAAAGTGGTGTCGAAAAACATGACCTATCTCAAAAATATGGAAATATTTGAGACCAAAAGAGCATTGCAAATGTCAGCATTTCTCATGAACACTGTAAAACCTAACTACAAAATTCACATTTGCAGTTTTTCTAGATTATTTTTTTAGCTATTATATGTATTAACGAAACTGCTGTAAAATACTTAATTTCACTTCTGGATCATTAGTTGTCCACAGATCACAGCTGGGAAATCTGTGCTCTAAATTACAGTTAACAACTTAGGGGAACGGCAGTTCATGCCTTCTACAACCAATGAAGTGCCACAACCTCCAATTACCAAAAATCAAACCCACTCTGAACTGTTACAGTAGTTTCTCTGTTATCACTGAACATATGAGTAAAAAATNCCCCCGGCACAGATAAAATATATCCACTAAAGAAAAAAAGATGAACAATTAAAATACAGAATAATTCTTTTGAATAGTTGGTTTTCATTTAGTTTTAACATCAGAATGCACTGAACATACCAATACTCTCATTTTTTCGGAAAGTAAAATTCTGCTGTAAGATTTATCAATTTCACTGAAAAAGACAATGCTTTATAAAAGTATTTCACAAATCAAACTATGCAACCTTCTCCCTAGAATATGAAGCTGGAAGTTCTGTGATAAAATCTTTTCTGGAAAGTTAGTGCAATTTCATATCAATGGTGCGCTCCTTTTCCTGCTTTCAAATGGATTTCTTAAATGTTTTAAAATGTTATAACCCACAATAATCTGTTCCAGGCACCAACGAAAAGGAAGAAAAAATTACAGAAGTCAAGATGTCGCCTGGAAGCACTTTATGGCAAACATTATAAAGATAACACAGAGCAGAGAAGCTCTGGTTCAATCCATTATAAATACCGCATTCTTCTTAAAATCACAAAAATGTATTTATAGTAAAGAACTCTTACAGGCTTTTTCCTCAGAAGACTTCATTTAAGTACAATTTGGCAGAATTTTTGGAACAAGAAAAGAAGAGTTTTATAAAATATTGATGTTTTACAGTCACCCTAGTCTTGATCTATTTGCTACAAAAACAAAAGCAAGGACTTTGGAAGATGACCACATCCGTGTCTACTAATTATACTTCAGTTTTTCATTTTGTCCAAAATGTGCTCTCTAGCAGTTATACCGAGCACAGACACTAAATCATCACTTAGACAATTAATGCCTCATTAAAAACACAAATTATTTTTCTCATTTTATTACTGACACAATATATTGTTTAACGAAATATATCAGATTAAAAAAAAACAACAATCCCAAACCAAAAAAAACCAAACAAACTCCCCAAAACCAAAGGGTGAAAATACTGGCAAAACATATCCCTGTATGCACAGTCTATAGATCAAACCTCTATTTTGCCATATCTCCAAATGACAGTATAGATAGTCGCCCTCTCTTCTTTTACTCCAGGTTCATCCCAAGACTTAGGGATGGGGGTGTGCACAGAAGCAATAGGCTACACTGACCCCTTCATGTACCAAAATTATTAAATAATCACTTCGAGTGCAGAGATGATCAAAAGGAAATAAGAAACAGCTTTCTTATATTTCTCTAAATTAGTTTTTTTTTTCAATGAAAATTGGCTCAGTGGAAAGTAGGAAACAGAAAGATGTGAATATCTGGACTTTAAAAAGATTTTCTCATAAGCAAATTTGTGTTGAAGCATAAGCGCTTAAAAATCTTCACTCAAAACCGTAATTTTCAAAAATAGGAAAAATATTTTGTTTACAAACGAAAGAAGCAAAATTACAAGTACTAAATATGCACTGTCTGTTTAATAACAATATAAGAGGAACACTAAAAAGAAGGAGCCAAAGTTATAGTGCAGCACGTACAAGCTCTGAGTCAAGAATAAAAGACAAAAATGGGGGACAAGTATCACTCTCATAGGGCTCAACAGAACATCACATGAAAGAAATGCATAGTTAATTATTTCACTTTATTAGCAGTAGTTCAAAAGGGGACAACATAAAGGACAACCTGGCATCCATTCAGTTTGCCTTTGTTTTGTTTTTTTAAAAAGAAGATTGTATTTTCTGACCTTTCTCAATAAAACAACAGAAAAACATGACCTGCGCTCATTCAGGCGAAATGTGCACGGCTTGCTGTTTATTGACAACCATTTAGTAAGCATAATTGACAGTTTGGAGAACCATTTACTATAAAATTATAGTTTGATTGAATTATTTCTTAATATGAAATTGGCATTTCAATTTGCAAATTTCAGGCTGCTCAAGTAGGGGCAAAACCAGTAATCAAATATAAACATTTAAAAAGGGATTTATTTTTTTTAATACACAGGCCACCCAGTGTTATGCCCAGTACCTGAGCTAACAAAGAAAAGCATCATCACTGATACTATCTTTTGCTTTCTTATCTGTATCTGCAGACCATATATGAAATGATATCAGGTAAAATTCTAATTCCCTTATTTATTGAAACAGATAAGCTAGATAAAAATTTAAAAAGCGTACCAGAGAGTCCGAAAGCCATTCCAATGAACACTTCCAATTAGTTACAGCACATTGCTATGATTGCAGAAGAAAAAAATCTTGAAGAATAAAGTATATGTACAGCATCCTAACCAATACTGACAGATGCTCAATGGAGAGCAGTTTTTAAAAAGAACCAAACTTCCAAAATAAGTATTCATCTCTACAGACAAAAGTCAGGAATTGCCATGCCTGAGGGAACAGTATTCAGCATCCCATCTCTCCCTTTCTCTTCCTCCTTAGGAGCCAAGGAAGCAATGGTTGGAGGCAGGCAAAGACCATATTCTCCAAGAAAAGCTGCGGTTTCACTGAATCACACACTACAGAGGCAAAAGCAAATGTAATTTTTGGTATCAGAATTATCTGTTACAGGAGAGTAATTAACATCTCCCTTCATGCTGCAGTTATTGAACACTTCTCATTTCCTTCCTTTCAGTTTCGGAGCTGGAAAAGAGAGAGCAAGAGCCGCGCTCCGGGGTACCTCGGGTGCCACGGAGGGGGCAGCCACAAAACACTGAGATTTTTTTTTTTATTATTATTTTTTTTTAACACCCTGACTGTGCTTCTATATCCAGGCACAGTCGTCACTTCTTAGAGCTCCAGCTTGGCATCACTCAACACACAAGCAATGGTGCTCGTGGCTGAGATTTGTGTGGTCTACGGTAAGCTCTGCTTCCTTGAAAATGTGTGGCATCATACAGAGTTTATTTAGAACCTAAGTCTCTCGGGCACACTATGTAAGTTTATTGTTTATCATTTGCTGGGGAAGTCTTCTGAGGTCAAGGTAAAAAGCAGGAGGTGATATTTGATGTAAATGTTCCAAAGCACGTTATGTGGTTGCATGGTTGCAGTGGCCCCCGGAGCACTTTGCTGGTGGTCCATGGAGATCTGGCTGGTGGAAAGCTGCTGGCTTTCCCTGTTTCCAGCTGCTATATCATATTTAATGTATTTTTAGCTTCACTTAATATTTTCCTAATATTCCTTTTCCATGTAAGCAATTAGTGTGGTTACCAGGGATGGCAACAGAAGTGATATTCAGCAGCCAGTGGGAGAAGAGGTGGTCTATACAGACATGTATGGGAGAAGATCCACAAGACAATCTCCTTCTTAAAAGGTGGGGGAACCCACCCAAGAGCCACAGTCTAACACCTCTATTTCTCCTTTCACTGGAATGAACTTTTTTTTTTCTCAGAAAATTCTGCTGACACGTTCGTTATTATCACTGAAGATCAAGAACAAACAAGTTGCCATTAAAAGCAGGAATTAAAAGCAGGACGAAAAAAACCCGATGAAGTCACATTCACTTTCCTGGTGAAGCTTACAAAACAGACATAGGCAGGCTCTAAGTGGGATTAAGAAGATATGTGAAATTGCTGGCCTTTATTTTTGCAGGTTTATACATTTTTTAAAATCTTAGCTTTATAATGCAACCGGAGATTACCAGGTACAGTAGGAATGTCTGCATAGTTAACTCACCAATCTAAAAACGAGAAAAAAGTCTTCTGACAAACACTTGGCCATGACCCACTAGAATTGCGCTATTTTAACATTTATTTTTGAAAAAACTGAAAAGTTTCTAGGATTCAAATAAATTTCCCCATTAGCCTCCACTGCCTTTATCCATATTTACTTACTTTCATCCTGCCTTTGACTAATCGAAAGAGACTCCTCAAACCAGTTGGAGACAACTTAAAAATATTATATGGAAAAAATATAAAATGGGAACATTTGCTGAACAAAGAAAAGCCTCTTTTTATACTTTTTTATTTTCATTCTTATTTAATTATCCATGAAACTACTCTTGACTCCAATCTGCTTGTGAAGGTACAGCTGAGAGAAGTCAGTCCGTAATCATGCAAGCATGCTTAATATTAGCTTTAAGGAAAACTATACTAAAAGTTAGAGAAGTCACAAATTAAAGTATTCAGCTTCTGAATTCTGCTAACTAACAACAATGCTTATGTACGAGTGACTCTTATTTAGGAAAACAGTCCCTGGAGATGGGGATTATACATATTAAAGGGAGTCCTTGCCTCCCTCTGAAATGCAGCACAGTTCAGGCTCCTCGTGTCTCCCTGCTCCTCCAGAGGAGAAAGGGATATTTTTTACAATTCTCAAGAGCTTTTGCTCGATGCCTAGAAAACACCAAATCTCTTATTGGCTTTAGACGTCTGTAAGATTTCAGTAGAGCAGTCTCGCTGAATCACTTTCCAAGACTCTGCAACTGAGGGCCTTCCTAAACCTCAGCTTAAGAAGGATTTAAGGAGACTAAATTTGCTCATCAGCAGCTGACAGAGTAAAACACAAAATTGCACAAAGCTGGATGGAAAAATCACTTCCATGTATGAGGGTTTTCTTCCCTTTTCTTCCCTAGAAGCTTAATCATCATCTAATGGTTACTCTTCTTCCATCACTTTGACAGGGAGCAGCAGGTAATGCTTAAAAAATAAGCAACAAAAATAATATTCATAAGGTGGGGTGGGGTTTTTCTTTTCTTTTTTTTTTTTTGTTAAACTAAAATAAAAATAACCCCACTGACTCGTATATCCTGACTGGTAGGAATTTGCTCTGGCATCTCTCCGGACAGTTACAGAAAAGTAGGGAGTATAAGTATGTTTTTAGAACTATACGAATATTCTCCTCTCTTTTTTTTCCCCACTCCTTTCCCACAAAGGCATTATCTACAAAGGTAGGTATGGTAATAACACTCGTCTTGACACCCCGGTCCATCAAGATAGAAGGAAATACAAACTGCAGGGAAAGTTGTTTTCAGTGACATACTGTGCAATCATGAGCCTGCTTTGTACGTTCAGGAAACTCTCATGAGTTTTCTTAATGAAAAAAAATCACTAAAAAAAGATTTGCTGTAAATATCTCGCGAGCCATGACAAAGTACCTTATAAAATATAACTATTCATAAACAGTCTAGCCTCTGGAATTAAAACACTGACACTTTCTATTAAAAGGTGCTTAGTCACAGTTCACTAAATATTTACAACGAATCATTTATTCTCTAATTTCATTGACTTTACTGCAAAAGTCAAGAAAACTTCCTGCATGTGTGTGAATGGCTTGTGTATGTAAACCGCAGCTCGCAAAGTCAATTTTATGGAGGCAGGAAGATTTTCGCATTATAAAAGTAGGTCCTCGTCTTCTGTAAAAAACTATTTGCTCAATTGGATGCAAGTATTGAAATGAACTGGAATCAGAAGGCGCAGGAGTAAATGGTCATTGTACCTTACAGGATAGAAAGTTAAAAAAAAAAAACGACAGTTCCCCAAGTTCCCCAGCTCCTCATTTCTATCAGTAAGTTCTGCAGACCAATCGTGGCGTCCTTTCTCTGTCTTTCTCTCTAAATTCAGCCAAGGAAATAGAAGTTTAAGCAAGGAGAGGATGAATGAAAAGTGCATTATGCAACATTACAGAACCCGTGTTATCAGAACGCTGTGTCAACATTTGAGCCATTGATACTGACAGGCATTACACCAAATGAAAACAGAAGTTTTACTGCTGATGATGGGCAGGGAGGGAATGGGGGGTTTGGGGTTTCTCTTTTCAGAACCTCATTGAGATGCTGTCCAAGCAAGGGAAGCTCAAATGGTTTTGTAGGGCAATGAGGTGCTTATAAAAATAAACAGGTCTCTGCCAAGAAGTTTAGGCTTTAATACTATCGGAAAACAGATAACCTCCCACACTCAGCACTGGTGATAACGTAATTCTTCTATGGGCTTGTCAAAGACAGAATACTGCTAAATTCTGTGGTTTTATGACACACAAATATCTTTCCAGTGAGGCTTACACTGAAACCACCTTATGTATTTATATGAATACCTATATCTGAATGCAGCCTCCATATGGAGGAGTGTTTTCTCATAGCTCTCAAACCTTTCCATGGTTTGATATTATTCATTCATATGGTACTAGCAAGGTCATTGCTCCCTTGTTGACATCATTTCTGCCTGTTTTTCCTGTTCCAACTCTTGGTTCCCACTATTGTTGCTTTAAATTCTCCAATGTATTTAAGGACAAAAATAGGTTTTGGGTACACATCAAGACGACCGCAATTCCTCAGACGGAGAACTTGGATCACGAGTTGGCCGGCTTGGACTCTAACAAGATCTCTCTCACAGTTCCTTTACCAGGACCGACAGCAAACTTGCAAAAGAATTACGTGAAGTCCTTGTAGGATAACAGCAGGTCAGCCACTAATCTATATGTATTGAAAGAGAAAAATAGCTAAAAATTGATGGCACTTCCTAAATTTTTCAGTGGTAGATTTGTCCTAGAAGAACCAATCCAGAGGAAGGGCTCTATGTTTATTAATTCATCTACTTCAGAAGATTAAATAAGGTTCACGTCTACCCTTCTGGAATACTCTGAGAGTAACTACTATATTACATGTACCCATATTTATTAGAATAAAATCCTCAACTCAAAATTCCCCACAAACAAAACTCCAAGAAATGCTTGAAGATGAGCATTCTCCAATCTGTTACCAGTAATCCCAGGAGCGAGGAATGCAAAAGGCACTATTTCCAAATGAACTTTAACTGTGCCCTAGCTTGTCTTGTAAATACCCAAGAGATCTTGGCTGCATGAGCGCAGCTGGAAATCTCTTGGTGACCACGGCACATGCAGACTTTCCACAAGAATCCTGGAAACAAAATGTCTCAGTAGTACAAAGACAAATGGGGACTCTTCCAAACCCTTTCCTCTGAAACCAAAAAACCCCACACCATAGATTTGTGGCCTTCATACTTACCCTTCTCCCTTTTGAGGTAACACTAGTAAGACAGAAAGACCAGAAAGCTTTCCAGGAAATCAGGCACACCTCTAGCTGGTAAAGGGAAGTTTCACGGCCTAATAGAAGTGGGTCAACTCATAGTCACAGGTGTCATTTCTTGAGCTTTTTAAAGACTTACTCATATTTGACAATAAAGATTAGGCAGATGAAGAACCCGCCACTGCTTTCCTCTGTTGAACAATTCCATTGACCATCTCATTGTTAGAAAGATGCTTTGGCTTTACTATTAATATACATCATTTTCCAATCAGCATATATCGTGCATGTGGGATTCAACACTGAAAATCACCAAAAGATTCAGTCAATACAGTCACTGGAACCCAGACAGCAGCTCAGCTGACCAAATGCAGGATTGATGTTATGGTGACATGACTAGATCTCTAGACTGCACAAACTACAAAAGGATTTTAGACCCCTACAGTATGAGAATTGGATGCTGACTTTGATCACTCTTTCTGTGAGATTACAGACCTTAACTTTCCATGTTAACAGTGACCAAGCACCTTTTGACATTTTATTTCATAAAGTACACAGTGAGAGAATAAAAGAAACTATGTATGATTTGGAATCATTCCTACCACTGTTTTCACAACACCCCTCTATTCCCAAAAGCCAGACAGGAATATTTATATTAAAAACCAGACAGTTCACATGAGTCCACCCACCAAAAGATCAAGACCTGCTACTGTCCCTATCATTACCTTTGATCCAAAATAAATCTCACGTAATTAGTCTGATAGTTATACTTTGAACTACTCCACTTGACCAAAACAAAAAAAAAAAACAAAAAAAAACAAACATATAGAAAGCCAAAAACTAATAGCATGCTAAAACATAAAATACTTCAAGGATATTTCAAGTAAGATTACCTAAATAATATTACAGGTTTTTAAGCATTTACGTTTTGACAGCCATTTTAACCAACATGAATGACAAACATTGCATAATGCATGATGAATACACAAGAAGTCATATAGAAGATGTCACCAACGCTGATCTCTTCATGTACACTAATGAAAAATAATACACTTAACACATCACAGATGTATATAAGCAGTAAAATCCTATCCTGATGGTATCTTTTAGGATTCTTACATGGTTTAGATTTCAAATTGACTCTGGATGTTACTTTTACTTACCAAAGTATCATCACAAACTGCACAGGCAATTAGCATATAATGCTTCTGAAAATACAAAGCCTTTGTTCTAAACCACTGATAAATAACTTATCTTGAAAAAGAATCCGGTAACAATGAGTGACATAACATATAACTTGCCATTTTATTTTTAACACGAGTTACCAAAGCTTGAAACAACACACCCTACCTTATCCACAGTTTTAAGGAAATAATTTTTTCATCATTTCTTCCAAAGCCATAATCAGGGCAAGTTTAACATCTAGTCTTTACTGTCCTTACATGCGATTTTAATTCTGAATTTCTTTGTATAATAAAATAAGCAGAGGAACTTTGCTTGGGAAAACATTACATAGGAAATATGTTTAAATGACTTCAGATGCCTTTTCACCAACTAAAAAATGACAAGAGTACTGCTGGTGGGAAAGATTAATGTGCAAGCACAATTAACATGCAATGACATCTCTATATTTCTATCATATTCCTATATTCCAATTAATGGAACAGCAACACAGGTAAGGATTGAAAACCCAAAGAAAAGATTGGCATGGATTATCATGTTGAATGTGGGGAATCCATGAAATCTCAGTCCAACTTTAGATGCAGTAAAAGAATGTTTTGAATCACCAGTTAAAGCTTTCATAAATAAGTTTAGACAAAAAAATTATTACAGATTATGCTTCTGGTAAATAATGATGCTGATTATGCTGGGGTTTAGCTGGCATAGCAATAATTGTAACAATTTCTTCCTATACGTCCTATTTCTTCCAAACATAGCCTCCTTAAGTTCCCTTTCCTAAATTGCATCAGCTCTTCTAAACATTGACAGTATCCCTTAAGTATGCCACTTCAGATTCAACTGATCTCAGTGCTTGCAACCTAAGATGGATGACTTTCTACAACTAGAAAAATATACCATGTTTGAAAATATGCCAACTTGTGTTTTAAAGAATATGACTACCACTACAACTTTAGTCCATGCATATGTAAGGCAAGAGATATTGAAAAATGTATTAACTTGCTGTGGTCACACCTAGATGTTAGATGTTTGTATAGAGCTTGGAGAAACTGGAAGAATGGCATTAATCTAGATTTGTTCAAATGTTTTTAAAATAGAGGAAATGCAGAATCACAGAAATCATCATTAGACAGATTGTTAAAAATATACTTTACTAAACTGAATACAGGGGAGGAGAAAAAAATGCCTCAATTAATGAACATTTGTAATTACTGTTGTGGTTTCTCGTGCTTATCAGGAGCGAAGCATGCATGAACTACAAATATCACAAAGACTTTTACAAAGAAAAGCAAAAAGAAATCAGGTTAGATGAGGATACAAGGGGACCATTTAGTTCCTCTCTTGACTTGGTTTTTATCCAGCTTGTATACTCCAAAGGCCTTTAATCTCTTAACTACTGTTTCATTAGCATCTCTGCAGAGATTCAGGGTGTTTAGAATATCTGGGAGGCTTTCATGTGCTTGAGTTGAAAAGCTTCATGTGAGACACCAACAAGCCCTAGCAAAGTAAGCCTTGGCACAAAATACTATATCGTTTTAACTTTATAATATACGAGCACCTTGTTCCCATGCCTAGCACTGCAAAAAGTTGTAAAAGAACTATCCTAACCTGTTGACCAAAGCCAAAAAGAACAGATATTCAATATAGAGTGTAAATGTCTATAATCACTTCACCAGAGGAAACACACAGACAACCCACAGGCCTGAGTTCTGGTGGAGTACCAGGGAGGAACGGGCACCATTATAAAGCTTTACAGGAAATAAGATTCAGGGGAGATGTTCTTGTGAAACGTCTCTTAAAGTGCCCAGTGAAGAACACACGAAGCAAATGTGCCATGAAGATCATTTGTGTGCGTTTGGCCCTTTCTCAGTGTAGGAAGCTTCCCCTGTCCCTTTCAGCTTTCTGAAGACTCCTAAGATTATTCAAAAAGTTTATTTCACTTTACAGCATAGTATTTGCAAAGGAAAAATCACGAGGAGTCACATCTGTTCATTTGCAGAATTCTTGTTGCTAAACTAAATGAGTTTTAACAAGATTTTCAGGTAATGATATAACTAGGCGTAAGACAACAGAGCCTGGGCCGCACTCTCAGGAAACAGCAGAAAATTTCTAGTTTAGAAAAGGAAGTGGGAAACGTTGGTGGAAAGCCCTTTGTGTCCCAGCCAGAGCTACAGGCTGCAATCCCGTCACCAAAATACCCCCTTGCAATGCTGGGACTCGGACACCGTTTTCAGAAGGCAATCAGTCAGACAGCAGTCCTGGCATTGCTTCCAATGATGAAACTTCTCAAATAACAAAGTTCAGGTAAAGCAAAAAACACCTTTTTCTTTTTTTTCTTCTTTC
>VZTV01040795.1:0-16368 GCA_013400875.1 Anhinga rufa | reverse complement strand
TTTCTGAGGATCCAGTTTGCATATGTTAAAGCTGTTGAGACAAGAACAAATGAATATAAATCTAGGTATAAATAAATGTAGCCCAGATATTTTCAGAAGATTTCTAGTCATCAGACAGATGAGGCTTTGAACAGACACTAATCAGAAATGTAGCTGGTTTTAAGATAAAGGTCAAAACATTTTTGAACAGAATGCTAAGACATGTTGGTCAAGAATAGCAAGGACCCAGATAGTGTCACTTAGGAAGCTTTTCTGGTCTTATATGTGTTGTATCTATATTTAATGTTGCTCTTGTATTGACAAGGCCTTGTGGGAAAGTCTTACTACATGAAACTTCTCTGCAACAAGTTGAGCATCTTTTTCTGATAACCAAATTCTGTCAATCACAAAATTATTTTTATGTACACTCCAAACACACAAATATGCACATATGTACACACTCATACTTACATATACATATATATATACTTATTTAAACAAATGGAAAACACAGACTGCTATTAATGAATCACCAGAAGATTGAATGGTAATTTTTACAGAATTGAATAGTATTTTTCTATGTTCTTACACTTTGACACCTGACTTGGAGCTTTTACAAAGGATCTGATTTTTAGAGTGCAATGATTTTTGAAAATAAGGTCTATTAAAAGGCTTACATTGAGCATCCAAAATTCTAGTTTCCAATTAGCATTTGCAAAGTGGTAGTGTTGTACAGTTTAAGTGGGAAGAAGCCTGAATTTGCTTTAGGTCACATAGTTTTGTGACTTAGAAATCCATTTTCACAACATAAACTCAACAAGAACTGCTACTTTTAAATACTGTGATGACAACCTATATATGTCTACATAGAAGAAAATACATTTCAAAAGATATTCGCAAAAATTCATAAGATTCATGAATCTGTGGCTACTTTTTCTTGTAAATATTCAAGCTGGTGATTTTTTTCCTGCTTACAAGCATTTTTAGGAAATGATTTCTAATTTATGTTGTTCCATGGAGGTCTTGCATAAAGCTACTAATATAATACCATATGACTTGGGGGGATCAAATAATCTGTGCAAATATTGACTCACAAATATCCAGCACATTCAGCAAACAGTTCATAAGTAATTCATTGGCTAAAATGAATACAGAAGTTCAGAGCATTGTTCTGAAAAGCAAATTTTCCAAGACCACAGCCTCTTCATTGGAAATTTACCTAAAGAAGAAAAAAAGTGAAATCACAACCTCATTAGGAATTTTTTTCACCTGGCTCCTTATGCAATGTAATACATCTTCTGTTCCCTCACTGTCCCTCCACTATCATCTTTCTGTTAGCTTTTTTGTTTTGGGCACTACATTAATAGAAGTATTTATCTGATTGGCATAAATTTCAGTAGCTTCTAGGATTTTGTTGTTGTTACCCATATAACATTTTCTTCACTTCTGGAGTGCCATGCATCAAGGCTGAAAGGTTCTTGGTGCACAGAAGAGAGTAAAGAAATGTTTCAAATTTAGTCTTTTCCTTCTTCATTACAGAGAATACTAAATATTGTTTTGCAGAATCCTCTGAATAACTGTAGAAATGTCTGCCTCAGAGGAGCCATGTATTATGCACCCATCTTCTTGTTTCAGTTTTTTCTTTTTTTTTTCTTAGGGGTAAGAAAGGCTTGTTGCAGTGAAATCTGCCTTCTTGGAGTGAGGGCATATCAATAAAATAACATACAGTATGGAAGCTGAGAATATTTACAAAATCAGTTAAAGAGGCAGGTTTTCTCTTCGCCAGCTGTTTCTTAGAAGGCTCACCAACAAAAGGTTTCATACAAAAAGCTTAAGTAATTTTTATTAAAACTTTCCCAAAACATTTTAAAATACATTGTCACAGACTGTTTAAAGTTGTGTTGCTGTCATGGATAGGCTAGGCAACCTGTCATCAGATGGAGAGTTCTTCATGGATTTCTTTCTTTTAACAAGAGCCGCTTGGTTTACATGCAAAGATGTCATTTTAAATTCATCTGATATATAACCATTCTCATCCCACAGTCACACTGCTCATCATGTACAGTATCGGTGTACCACTTAATTCCCACTCGAATGCTGTTGGTGAGCCTTGAATGAGAAGAAGCAACTTTTCACTTTAAAAAGTTGCACTTGTACTGTCTTGCAGTCTGATCCTGACTCTTTTGAAATATTCTTAAATGCAGCCTCCCCATTGAAAAGGCCTAAGCTGGTTAGAAATGCTACCATGTGTGATAGGATAGCTTCTTGGGAATGGTACCATGTATTGCAGAAGCACAAATGAACATCTGCAACGATCATTGAAAACTTTAGAGAAGGCGGCTACCCTGAAGATGACCAACTACAAATTTCCTGAGTAACTTGCCAAGGGAATGGCAATAGAACATTGACTGCAGCTGGAATTATCATAGAAGAATGTAATTTCTGGCAGCAGAATTAAAATGTCCAGCCATGCTTACTGGAGCATTTGCCAGCTGAGTGGCAACACTCAAAGGAACAGTTGAAAAGCCTCCTAACAATCAGAATGGTAGCAGTCCAAAACCATCTTGAAGCAAGCTTCTTAGATGAGCACTAATCAAAACATGGAATATAGCCACTTTTGCTGTCTTCATACAATAAGGAGGATGCACTCTTCTTGAAAGAGTTTAGAAAAGACCTTAGAGGAGGTTTAAAAAAAAAGCATATTAATTGTTTATAACCTTATTACAACAATATACACCTAGCAGTGTTCAGAACAATTCAGACGGTTTGGTTTACCCCTGAATACTGTGCTACCAGTATTTCACCTGGCAAACAGTCCCTGAGAGGCCCACCTTTTCTTTCGACACCACTGAGATGAACAATCTGGGGTATAACCTCAGCTGGTGTCAAAGATGTTATCGCTGAAGTCAGTGGAAATGCATTGATTTACTTTTGCAAAAGTTCTGGCTCTGTGCCTTTTGTCCTCCATCCCAGTTCCAGGGTTACAACAGACCACTCTTGAGTAGACTGGAAGGATTAAGCTGATGATTTCTTATTTCAGGGATTAAAAACAGCCTATGATAGAGCATATGGTCTTCTTCTGCCCTTTAGTATTCCTATATCATGCATCTAATGCAATCTGCTGCCACAGAAGTAGGAAGCCTGATAACCTGTTAGAATAAATAAGAGATTGGTAAACAATTGTACCCTGTATAAATTACAAAACCAGCACACAATAAGTTTATTACCCCAGGAAGATTAATTGATTAAAATGGGTGAACATTTCTGAGCTTTTAAAAAACAAACGATCAAAGCTCCAAATTTTATAGGGCTTTAACAGTACAAATAAATAAAATTAATAACCAGCCCAGCAGGTATTAAATATTGTGTGGCTAGAGGATTCATCACTCTATTGACCTGAACTTTGGACTGGTTACATAGCCCAGATGTAATTAAAACACACACACAGTTTACCTGCCTCAAAACTGCATCAGGTTACACTGGGTTAAACTAAATGCCACAAGCTTGGATGAATCCCGAAGGGCTTTTGCCTCCTGTGCTAAAATACGAGATCACTGCCCTTTATGTTTCAAGTTGTATCACAACAAACATTCTGTGTAAGATACAGCAGTTTATATTGCAAATGCCCCATAGTTTCTGCCAGCACAGAATTGGCTTTTATTTTTCCCCCTGCTTTTTTCAAGTATTCTAAGGCACAGCCTTAATCCTTCATTAAACAAAATTATCTGTAGGCTCATTAAGACTCTGGAGTTCATCGTAACTGGCACCAAGAAGCAAACAGGCAAAGGGAAGGTACTGGGTATCAGCACTGATAACAGGCACTGTGCGTGATTCTTTGGTGCTGAAATACCCTTCTGCCATGGCTGGCTGTAAGCGAATTGGTTGGACAGATTTTCCAGATCCCCTGAACGTTCCTAAATTACTATATTCACCCAATTACAGTCCTCAGGGGTCACATTTCATTTTCTGAAAACTGGTAACAGGCCACCACAGCTGATGAAATGATGTGGGTATCCAGGCAACTATTGTGCTGTTTGATTAATATAGCAAACACTTGTGTGGCATGATCTCACATGCCTCCAAATGTTCCACATGATCTGCCTCGAACTGGAGACCATAAAAGTTTGCCTCATAGTTACATTCCCAATCTCACACAACTTGATTTTCCAGATGAAAATATTTATTAGCACTTCTTATTACACCCCTCTTTTGTATGGTTTAACCACTGATTTATGCATGGAGGTGTTTAGAAACAGGAGGCTGATTTCTGTTCTTTCTTCTTATCTCCTTTTTCTTCAATAAAGTTTATTCTCTTTACTCTAAGCCAGTTAGATATGAGAGGGTTTCAGCTTGCTTTCAGGTATTAAAATAGGTAGATTTGCCACAGACTTTTAATTCAGAATGTAATCTCACTCCAGTGGATATTTTCAACAGCTGTAGCATGGACATCTGGCTAATGGGGAAAGGGGTACAGACAAAAAGCGCAGCTTCTTGTTGTCACAGAAATAACAGAAAGATCTCTAAAATACTCTATGCCTCGCACTTTGGTGGAGAGGATCTGAGCACTGCTTCCCCTTCACGTACCCTGAAAGTACATTTTTAAAAAGGTAGACCCAGCAGTGGCACCAGGACTGTAAACGAATATCTAACCCAGTTTCCATTTGGAACAGCACCATATTCTGCAGGTAGATGATGCACTCTGCTTTGCAAATGCTGTAGAGACAGCAAAGAGGGAAAGAAATAGTGCGCAACCATCATATTACCCCAAGGAAACTTGGTGGCTGTGAGGCAGTGCCAAGTGTCATGGGCAGCACTGCCTGCGGGCCTGTCCTGCAGTTTCCATGGAGTACTCAAGGGGTTAACAGAGCCTATATGGAGTGTTTGCTTTCTTCTGTTTGAAATCAAACATGTGATCTTTATCTGAGGTGACAGGTTTAATGCCTTTCTTCTCTGACAAATTTTTACCCGAAGAGGAATGCAAACACATATCGGTGTGGTTTTATAAGTGCTCATCTGAGCAAGCCAATATTGGCAGCTTTGTCCTCTAATAAACAGCAAAGCCATGAGCTGGTACCACTTGCTTAAAAAAATTTATATCCCTTACATCATTTAAATGACTTGACTTTAGATCTGTCAGGGGTCAGGTACTTTGACAGAGCTTTAGGCAAGGCGAAGTATCACTGTTCAGCAATGCTGACTTCCCTTCTCTCTCTCTCTCTTTTTTCCTTTTCTTTTCCTTTCTCTTTCTGCTGCTTCTTATTTAAGTTAATTTAATGTTTGCAAAATACCCTATTTCCAGCCTCATAGAGGGAAAAACCTATTTCATGCACATGGCAGGACATGTTCTGTTCAGCAGAAATTTACTTCAGACTAGGTCTTTCTCCCTCCCAGACAAGGGACAAAGGAAAAAAATAGTGCTGATGGTGACTGTGGACTTGATGTAGACAGATGTCTGCTCTGGAAACAGGATAGTGAAGTACAGTCTGTTTTAAATAGGCCAATGAAGATTCATGGAGCTATGGTAGGTTGCAGTCATTTTTATGCTAATTCTTATATACCTGAGCACAGCAAATACTGTCTGATTCAAAATGGCTTTCTATCACCTCTAACTTATTAGGAAAAAACTAGGTCCTGCTTTGACTGAAACTTTTCCTATAGATCTGAAGCCCAAAACACTGTTTGCTAACAAAATCTGTTGCTCAGTAGCTCTGGTAGGTTAAAAATAGACTTACACACTCCTGCAGTAACTCCATGGTATGATAATGCTGAAAGTACCTGCAGGAAACATTGAAAAACCACTGTGTTATATCATGAAGTTTTCATTGTGGCTTACAACACTGCTCAACTAAAAAATGGTGAAAGAATGCTTTTTGGTTGTTTGTGGCTGTTTGGAAGTCCAGAGCATTTGGTTAGGTTACAAATTAAACTAAGATTAAAGGCACTGAGCTTGCCTCTTAATAACGGTGGGAGTATAGAGAAGAGTCGTAACTTCAAGATGCTTGCAGTCAACCAAGTAAAAATGATGATCAGTGGGGTCAAGGCGGAGTTTTGATCTGCTAATTCTCTGTCTACAGCAGAATTGGGGTCAGATTTGTTTGGGTCATGTCTAAAACACTTTTTACCCACTGAAGTTTCTCATGTACTTCTTACTCCATTTTCTCACACCAAGTGCTTGCAGTACCTTCTGATAATGATGAACAAACCCACTTACCGCTAACATAACATGCAAGCAACCCTACTCTGGTGTTTGGGAAGTCACACCTTTTCCCCAGACTTTTCACCTCATGGCCTAGACCTCCTAGGACAGAACAGAAGATGCAGGCTGTGGTGTTTCAACACAGGGCTCCTGGATTTTTAATTCAGTCTTGAATTGTGGCTTTCCTTGTAGCTCACAAAACTGCATCCCATATTCCACCAAACACTGGCAAACTGATGATGCCTCAGGGTGTGTGGAATATAGGATAATGCCTTTCTGGGAAGTCCTTGGATCCACCCTCATGGGAAGCCCATATCCACTCTGATTCCCTAAGGTCACTTCCAGCCCCACTGAACAGGAGATGTGAATTTAGATTTCATCATGAGTTTCGGCCTATACTCAAACTCCTGTGCAAACACGCCTGAGCCAGTGGACAGGTCCTGCAAAATGAGGACAATCAGTCTTCTGTTCCTGGCTGTCTCAGTGGTGGAAAGTGCCTGTGCAGGGTGGTAGCTGGAAGCCCTGCTCCAGAGCATGGCAAATTGCAGTGCTGGCACCAAAGCTGCAGTTATCGCTTCCAGCTCCATACTGCTCTCGTCTTCGCGATTCATTACTGAGAATGTGTGTTTTCTGCATGTCAGGTTTTGGTATCAGAAGAAGTGTGATCACAACTGGATTCATGCCAAGGACTTACTTGCTATAGAGCTTCTAACAGACTTCAGTTCCTTGCTAGCATTGCAGGTAGGCAGATGTACATGGATGGGAAGGTGCTGCTCCTAAAGCTACCTGAGGGTACCCATATAAGCACAACACACGCTGTGTGTTGTGGCCATCCTGCTGGATCACAGCAGGAGCAGAACTGAGAGAGGATTCCCAGGCTGGCACCAGGTTCACTTGTGCTGTGATGAGAATCTGGCCCCATTGATCTTTGCTCATTTGCTGATTCAGGGTTCCCGTTGGTTTTTTCCTGCACGTTCCCTGGCTGTGCCCTTTCCTCTGTTACTTCTCCTGCCAGCAGGCTGAAATGCCAGTCAGCTATCACTTTTTTTAATCCACCAGTGCTCACTGACGTGTAGCCAAACAGGAGCATAAGCATAGGCAGCATACCGATAAGGTGATGTTACGCTACCATGCTGGTACAATGTTACTCCTTTTTTTTTTTTTAAAGAAGATGTCAAGTGGGAAGGAGAAAAGGTGAAAAAAGTATCCAGTCTATCTGAGTGCTGCTGGGAACCTCCCCAACCAACCTGCATGGCTCCCACCACCTTGGTATTATATGGGTTCAAACATTCGCCCTCCTGCTATGTTGCTGATGATGCCTGGGCCATGACCTGGGAGAAGACAGACAGACCTATAGGTACCTGGCATGCACAGTGCCATGCCTGGGGCAGGGAGCGAGGCAAAGCACAGCCTGCCCCAGTGGCGAGGGTGGCCAGGGCCAGGGCGCCGGCCGCAGGGTCCCAAGCCACCACCCCATTCCTCAGCTGCTGGCTTTTCCAACATGATCTATAGAGCGATGCTGACAGTAGATTTTCTGGCAGCAATAAAGGTGGCCTGATTCAGAGAATAATTACTGTATGCAAATGAGTGTGATTTTCCTCTGCCCTTTTATGGATGACTCTGCTCTGCCATTCATCAGGGCCACAAATTTCACTTGGTAGGAGACGGATTTAAAGAGACAGCCGCCTCTAGAGCTTTGTCTTGGACTTACTAAATCCATGCTTAAGTGTCTTCATAAATAGACGTGCATATGTTATAAAGGGGATGGCAGATTCCAGCCTCTTTATCTATGTATTATTGCTTAGGAAACTGTTGAGAAAACATCCGACTCTCTGGCCATACAGTATATGAAAGCTTTCACTGCTTTGAATAACAGTCTCTTCTCAAATCAGGTTTATATGTGGTTTAGTATGGCCTCTAGTGTGTTTTTTCTCTCTCGCTGTGTCCTTTATGATGTTTATATGGTATGTGCCTCGGTGTGCAGTGGAGGAGGGAGAGAGCGCTATATTTTTTCTGATGACGATTAGTTAATGGCTATCACGTTCACTATAGTAATGGCAGAGGCTGCACTCACAGGCAGAAACCTCGGCATGTTTGTGCTGTTGAGGTTCAGTCCACCTCATCACTAGGAGGAAATGTCCCATAGTCTTGGTTCTCCTGTCACAGTCTTGATAAGATGGTGCAATCAATACATCATGATAAAGGGGGTGAAAAACCCCACAGCAGAAAATAACTAAATCAAAATTTTTCTTTCTGAGCATGGTGTGTGCCTGGTGGGTAGCAGGAAAATAAAATCATTATGAAGTCAGTCTGTTGTCATTCCCTGATGCTGGACACAGGAACAGGGTGGTGCATTCACAGGAAATCTGTAGTACATAATGTATCATTGCTAAATATCAATTTCTGCACTTGCTCTCAGCATGCGCTGTGCACCCTCCTCCTTGGAGCATGGAGGAGCAGGGAAGGAGAGTGCTATAAACAGAGCAGGCCCGTCTGTCACTGGGCTGTCTTGTTACTCCTATGGTAACAATATACCAGTGTCAGTACATCCAGAACACTTTTCTTCCAATGCCACTCAAAAAACAGAGAAGAGAAGCTGTGATGTTTCTGTGTTTACCGACAGTGTGCACCACTAGGGGCCATCACACACTTCCCTAAATAAATATCAATTAACACACTTGGTTATAGGGAAATCTGGGAGGTGGGACCTGGGCCCCTTAATCTACTTCCTCTGCACCCGTACTTCAGTTTGGGGGTCAGGTCCTTCAGCTCACAGATCTGTGCAAGATATACTTTGAGGCTGGAGCTGTTTTAAGGAAGCATTTGGCCCATATGCAGGGTGTATCAGATGTTCCTTTTTCTTTGAATATGACAAGCAGGTATCAAAGGAAAGTGGAAAAAAAGCAGTCCCGGAGTGTATTTTCCTTGGGCTATCGAGAAAAACAGAGAACATTTACAGCTAAATGGGGCAATAGGGAAAGTTTACTTGCTTCCAAGTTTGTGTCTTGTTCACTTCCACTTCTGGCAAGTTTGACAGTTTTAGCAAGTCTCATAGAGGCAGGCTTGTCTGGATTACTACACCCAAACCTCCCCACTACTTGTGGCAAACTGTAATAGTTTGCTCCACAGACTTAGCTCTAATGGGTGTGGGCAGCTAAGGAGTTACTCGGCACAAGAAAACATTTTGTGACATTTGGAGGCATGGGTGATTTTCTGGTAAACAAAACCTGAGTAGTCTTGGGCATTCAAATTTTTGTGTGGAAATCCAGGAAAATTTCTGATTGTGATTTAAAGATAGTTAAAAAGTCAATTGTATTGGAAGGATTTTATTCCAAAACTCAAAGCTAAAGATGGGAGGTATAAAACCTCACAAACCAAAACTAGTGGTGCCGATCCTGTGAAGTTTGTGGAGATGCTACCAGTGCTTCCACATGGTGAAGCTGAACTCCATGCTTGAGAGCCCAGCGCTCACACTCACCCAAGGAGGAGAGCAGTAAAGGCAGAGGCAAGTGTTTGGAGAGTAAAGTTAATTATTGGCAGCAAAAAAAAAGCAGGTTTCCTATATTATTAAGAGGTCTTTATCCTATATCTGTTGAGCTGCTGTTCTAATATAGGTTGACCTCTGACAAAGATTACAATAATTTGACATCCTTGCATTAATAGCCAGAGTGATTCATTCAGGAGGTGGATTCTGACTTACAACTTCAGAGCCGATCTGCTGTGTGTCCCATTATTATTTTTGTGTTAAGGCAAACCTTAAGGTTTCAACCCTGATGGGTTTCCATGTAGCTTTGGTGTGTAGCAGGAGATTAAATGAGTTACAAAATTGTTTCCCTGATTCCCTGTTTTCCAGACACCATTAGCATCAAGCAGATATCCTGTACTGCTGCTGGGGAGCGTTTGGCCCAGAGGTCAGCCAGTCTATGTGTCATTGGGCACTGGAGTCCTTTTGACTCTTTCTTTGGACCTTGACATGGCCCTGAGACTTAGGGAGCCATCCCATAAAGGGCAAACTCGGTGTAATGAAATTTCATGCTGTCTGGGGCAGCTGGGGGGTCCTGGTGGCAGGAGCTGGTGGGATGTCCTGTGGCGCCCAGCTGAATTCCTACCAGCCACAAGGTGCTGCTGCCACAGTAGAGTCTGTTTAACAAGTGTTTAACCATTGCACTTTTTTTTTCCTTTTTTTTTTTTGCGTTTACACAAATTTTACTGATGCTGGACCAACTAACTCTGGAAGGACACCACGGGACATTCCAGTAGATCTGATCTGGGACTTAACAAAATAGCCAGGGCAGAGTTAGGGAATGGATTAAGCACCTCTGAGGATAAGGTGTAAATAAGTGCATTTATTTTTCTTTAGAACCACAGGACATTTAGGACTGAGGCCTTTTCAGACTGATTAACCCAGTGCTGCTGGGCGTTTGTGTGAGTGGGAATAAGGCATGAATTTCAAAACTTCCTTTCTCTGCTGCAAAATCTCCAGACCACAATCAGAGAAGGGAAGGGGGAGAAAAGCTCATTAAAGGGGAATATTCACAAAAGTTTTAATTGAATGCAGATCTTCATGTGACTGTATCCCCTCCCACCTGCAACTTATTGTCTTCCCCTCAAAACTCTCTGTCTTCCAACCCTCTGTGAACACACTGAGAGACGGCTTCTGCAATCCAGGTCTGTATATTGCACCCCATATGGTTTGAATATGTGCTCAATGTAAGGTCTAGAGTTACTGTTACACATTTATAGTAGTCCCCACTGCACACTAGGCACTTGCCAAGCATTCAAGAAGGAAGGTTTCTGCTCCAAGGAGTTTGCCATCTAAAAGCAGTGACAAAAGTTGACAGAGGGTAGGGGGAAAATGATAGAAAGTTTACATACAGTCAGCTGGATATGACAGGAGCAATTTAAAGTATGGATGGGAAGAGGTCCTGCAGGTGAACTCCGGGAGGTCTTGCTGGGCATCCAGAGTCGCATAGATGAAGTCACAGAGACAGCTGTGGAGCAACCTGACAAGGAGATAAACAGTCTGTTGGCATGGGAGCCCACCTAACTGAGCAAAACAGATGTTTTTTTCTTATTTTTGAATAAAGGCACTGTTTAAATTAGATGTCTAAATAAAGCAAACTTCCCTATTCAATCTAACATTTTTTTTGTGTGGAGATGTTTCTATGAAATTTGAACCATTACATTTTATTCAGCTAAATTTTCACCCGCTGAAGTCCACTTGTAACCAGCTCTTCTTCTGCCGAGCATTTTCCTCCTCTTCTCACAAATCCCTTGTGCTCCCTCGTGTTCACGGACAAATGCTTTGCCAGGAGAGGAGCAGCTACACTACCTCAAGCCAGAGACTTTTGTGTCCGTTACCCATAATGCCTTGAAGTGGACAAAAGATTTCTAAAACACACACTGAGACACACCACAGGAGAATAGTTAAAAGAAAATAGAGCATCTTTTCAGTCAAAACATCCTGTGGTATCTCCACATAATGCTTCATGGCATATGACAGGAAGAAGATGACATCTCTCATCGCTAGTCAAAAATAAAAACCATGTCAAGTATGAATTGCCTTTGAAAAAAACTTTACATGATTTCCATGGTCAGACATCCTGGAAAACCTCCAGAAAGGGGGAAGAAGGAGAAAAAAAAAAAAAGTTATTGATTTCCTCATTGGGAATGTTATATAACCTTCATATTTTATTAAAAAACTTTACTCTCACTTTGTGAAAGGTCCTTTAACACATTATGTCATTTTGTAATACAATAGTTCTCCAGCTCCTTCCAGCCCCATCTCCCCGATGTGTTGTCTCAACTATAGTTATTTTCTTTCCTTTAAAAAAAATATTTCTGATAAAATGTTTGCAAGTGTTAAACAAAGGAGTGCACTTTAGTGCAACATAAGTTAATACAGGCATCAGGCTATACTCAGAACACACTGACATATTTCAAGCCAAACATGGGAATGTTTCACTTAAAAAAATCTTATTTTTTTGTCCTGAAACAGACGTTCATAGTCTTTGTTTTAAGAACACAAACCATTTTTTTTTCCCCCTCATAATAGTAGCTTCCAGCTGCAGGACTCCTCAACTTTTCCTTTCCCCCTTCCTCTTACTCCACTTCTCCCCCTCCTCCCCTCCATCTCTCCCCCTCCTTTCCATCCGGCGTCTACTCACGCACACATACTCTCTAACTTTTTGTTTTTAGTAGTGGCTGCCCCATAAGAAATGCTATCCAACAGACCTGGTGCCTGTCACCGCTTCCCATCACATGCCTGGTAATTAAACTCTGACTGATTTATTGACTGACAGCCAACAAATCCCAACCCAGTTTTTATGATATACATGCTTCCCCAGGCTAAATTCACTCAAACAACAGCCCAGCTGAAAAGGAGGAGGAAAGGAAAAAAAAAAAGGAGTGATAGAGAAAAAGCGCTACACACACTTGCGCGTGCACACACTCACATACAAAAAAATCTGGTATTGGTAGATGAAGGGGAGACATTTTGCAAAGAAAAAAAACTCAGCACAACATCTCTTTCAAATCCAGACTTGGAAAGGGAAGAGGGGGGGAAGGAAAGAAGTAGTAAACATCATTACTTCAGCTTTAAGATTCATTTGAAACGTCTCACGTACAAAAGAGCTCTGAAGGGGAAAACAAGACGTGCTTGCAGCTAATATTACAGTCAAGTTCCAATTTTACCTAAGGGAAAGCAGCTTTATTAAAAGTCATGACTGAAATTGCGTGACAGGTGCCAATATTCTCCACCCTGACAGATGTGTCAGTTTGCGAATGCCATTTTCTTGTCAGCGGTCCCTAGATGGAGTTGCTCCCATCACCATTTGTCTCTCTTCCAGCTAGATCACACATGCCCGTCGCTTGCCTCCAAGCTGCGCTGCGTTGTTTGATATGTGGAATCTTCACAATGAGACTTATTAAAAGACAGTCCATTATTTTTATTTAGAGCATTTCCAAAACAAGCAGAGCGCACACAGAGATAATTTAAAAATCGTGCGGCGGGTCATCTCCAGGCCAGAGCGGCTCAATTGGAAATGCATAAGAAAGCAGTGTCTCCCCCGAGCCCCTCCTCATCCCTCAGTTCATAATGAGGTTGATTTGAGTGACATTTAACCCTTGAATAATGGCCCTTCAAGTCAGCAGGACTATATAGCTGTGCTCCGCAGAGGCGGTTCAGCCTGAAGGATTAATTCTGTTCTGATTTTTCCCAAATCTTGTGCCCCCCCCCACCTTCTGCTCTCCTATTTTGTTACAGGTGGGCTTCACAGTGTACCGATAGATGTAAAATACTCTTGACTGTCTGTATTTATAGACCCTTTTCCTCCTCCTGTTGGTTTCAAACACAAAGAAAAATGGTATCTCTCAATCGTGCCTGGTATGAACAGCAGGTAAAGCTGCAGCAGACTCCTCTCCAGCCTCTGATGGAAAATTATTACAGATGAAATGATTCTGTAATGGAAATGGTAATAGGAAAGTTTCATTCTAAAGGATGTTTGTGCTAACATGAGAGGCTATAATATGTGATGGATTTGGATACAGGAATAAGTGTGATCTCAAACTGAATTTTACTTCATCATTTCTAGAGGTGGCACTGGGGGGCTGGAGGAGGGCTAATGGACAGTGCTTGCAAACATTGCTAGGTGAAAGGACTTAAAATACAAGATTATTGATGTTTCATTGTCCCAGGCCAAGTGGCATAGCAGGTTGTTGCTTCAGCATTTCCTTCTTAAGCACATGGATGTTAATTCTTCTCAGGCTCAAATTGGCTCATCAGTCCTGGTGGTATTTGTCACTTAGGGAAAGTTGTGGGGTTAAATTGTAGCTAACCCTTTGTAGATGATAAGGAGCAGCAACTTTTATCTCTTGTGAGGAAATGGCATTTACCTCTTTGGCCCTACCTTGGCAAAGACATGGTCTGGACTCTTTTGCTGCCTGACTGCTGGAGAAGAGTTTACCTCTGTTACCATCACAGGCAACTTTGAGTGGGCTGCAGGCAAGGCAAGGCTGCAGACTGGCCCTGGTTTCAGTACCTCTTCACTCCCTGCACGCTCCTTTGGGTGATGAGCTCCCTGGTACCCCTCAGCTCTGTTTCAGGCCTTCATCAGCTGGGATGATCTTCCATCTCCAGAATATAAGCAGACCCAAAAACTTTGGGAGACAAGAGCTGGACTGAAAAGCATCATAACAATGCTTGACAGGACCTGGATGAAAAACAAAAGGCTCCCTGTGGAGCAGAGAAAGCAAGGAGGGGAGAAATGCTGGAAAAGAAAGAATTGAATAAACTAGAGATTGGTTCTGTCACTTAATGTCCATGGAAGGCACTCTGATACCATGTGGGTTCTTGCAGTTTTATACGAATTTGAAAGGAAATCTCTCATACTCTGCAAGCCTTTCTTAGGGGAGCATTTCCATTGCGCAATCGCCTGGAAGGCCCAAGCGTAGTTCCTTCACTCACTAGTCTGTCACCCTTTCCTATGAGCAATCCTTTAGAAACTTATTTAAGACTTATAAAACCATGACCAAAAACTATTTGTGAATTTTCTCCCTGAGCTGGAAAAAGAGGATGGGCTGCCACAGGAATATTTTCTCCCCATTCTCCCACAACAATGTCTGCAAAGCTGAAGCCACTGTGCTGAGAGCAGCTCCAGAAGCAATTATAGCATAGTCCCCAAAAACCATCAGCTCCGGGGCAGGTGAGGAACATACCAAATTGTTCCTACATTACACAGAATATTACCATTTCTCACTTGGGAGTAAAGGAGGAAGGGTTGAGGAGGGAAGAGAGAAGAGGACAGGGAAAGAGATATATATGCTGCTCGTTTGGTCGATCTGTCTTATTGTTAGATGTATTAATCTGCTCTTCCAGATTCCAGGAATGCATTCTTCCTTTTAAGCTAAAGAAGGAAATGGGCAGCTTCCATCAAAAGCTGGTGAAGAGGGAATGTTTTGGCACTGTGCTCTAATAGTCAAAAGCTGTGGGCTCAGTCACAAGGTGGAAGAAAGAAAAAAAATCTGCAGGTGAAAAGCTTCTGCAGGACAGAGCAGCAGACTTCACATGACTGTGGGCACTAACATAGCCTGTTCACATGACTGTAGGTGTTGCAGCAGATCTGCTCTGGAGTCCATCTTTCAGGCAGGATCAAGCCTTGTAGGTCTTAATAAAGTCAAATCAACACATAGCAATGAAATAATAAGTCTGGGCAGCTGACAGATGCTAATGAGCATGCTTATTTAAACCACCAGCAAAATCCAGTTGAAAACTAAGCAGATATATAAAACTCTGGACTCAATCCTTTTTATTTGGAGAGAGATAATTAGGGCCCATAGGACATTTTCTAGGAAGATATTTGGGATGCTGCATTAAGAGCCCATTTCTGAGCATGATTAACCTTACTTACTGCAAGAGAAAGTATTCCTGTTTTTAATCACAGAATGTTGTTCTATGTATTTACAGGATCAGATGATATGGACAGACAATGGTAAAAACAAATAGGCAGAAGAGGATGGGGTAATGAAGAACTGTGCCAAAAGCATTAGAGTTGATGAGTCCAGGGATGCTTACATATGCTCTCAGCTTTTTCAGTGGAAAGACCGAGGTGGTAGACACACACATGTGGACCTCTTGGGGCTTGAAGCTTTGGGTAGGTGCATATCTAATGGCTATTTTAAACATCACCTTGACAGTAAATGAGACTATTTGCTCTTGTGCCTTGCTTGTGTTGAATATAAGAAAGTATTTACATGATTGACTCCAAAATCATATTCATGTCATGAAACAGTGGGGCCTTCACTGAGTCCAAGTTCATCAGGGTGACTGCAGCCAGCAGAAAACAAGATTTACATGCTGGCAAAAATGGAAACGATCCCTCTCCCCCTATTCCTCCCTGTAAAGTATTTGCACTTGCAAACTACTGGCCTTCAGCTGCAGCATGGAAATAACTCAGATGGTAATAATTCAAAGAAAAACATTTGCTTTTTGTAAACTTACTTGATTTTTGCATGGCTTTCCTTTCCCCTGGGACATGTTGACAGAGAAAGTTGAAAATAGTGTCTCCTTTCCCAGGAAAGCAAAGCAGAGATCAGCTGTTATGGCTTGGTGGCCCTGGTGCGTGTGATTCATATCCTGTGGTTGTTGGTAAAGGAAAAGGAAGAAGATCCTCAGGACATAGGCACATTTTGATCTT
>VZTV01040791.1:12941-31163 GCA_013400875.1 Anhinga rufa | reverse complement strand
AATCAGCGCGATACGCACAGAAAGACAAGATATATCCTAATGGAGTGACATTTAATCCAAATGCATAAGTAGAAATAAAATCACTCTGGTGTTGATGGTTGTTGGACAGCATCATTGTACTCACACTCCTTCCATTTCCTCCTTGCTGGTTTCAAGCTATTGCTTGGCAGTGGGGTCGGGACAGTTCGTCTTTATGACACAGAAGCGAAGAAGAATCTCTGTGAAATCAGCATTGATGAAGACATGCCCAGGTAACTCTGGAATACTGTTTTTTATATTTAAAGTTATTTTTGACTGTGAAAAGGTAGGTGAAGTCTCAGTGTTCCTGCTGCTTTCCTGCCAGTGCAGGACTATCTGGCCTTCATCCAGAGGGCAGTCCCTGTCTGAGCAGCGTAAAACCACTCAGTTAAATGGGAGGCACTCAAAATCTGTCCAAGCACACAAATCCTGCCCTCCTTTACAGTGCACACTGTCTTACGGGGTCTTAATGGGAGAGCTCTTAGTTGACCGTTGGGCTTGAGGCAGCTGCTGGAGAGAGGTAATTCAGATTGTTTGCTGTGTTTCAGGATCCTCTCGCTTGCCTGCAGCCCAAGTGGTGCCTCATTTGTCTGTTCCGCAGCAGCCCAGAGCCCCATCTCCCACATGGACTTCTCAGCAGTCAGCTCCAGGGGCAAAAACATGAACCAAGTTCCTGGGAAGCTGCTACTGTGGGATACTAAAACGATGAAGCAGCAGGTACTTTCTGGGTTTCTTTCCTTTCTCGGTCTGCTTGCTGAGAATGAGTGTTTCTGTTTCAATGTGTAGGAGCCCTCTTGCTAAATTATGCTGACTTTGTTTTCAATACCATTCCTTTTCACCCTTCCTCCTTTCCCCTTTATCACATGCAGGATGAAAATGAATAGTGTAAGTAGCTGCTGGGATTGGGTGGGGTGTTTTTGCTTTATTGGTGTGTTGGGTTTCTTTTGAGGGATTCTTCAAAATAATCCATAGCTTAGTTTCTATCCTGCCTGCACAGTTTGTGACTGGAAATGTCCCAAGTGGATTGAATGATGCTTTGCTCAGGCTTTCTGCAGCTGAGCTATATTGAAGGGTTTTCTTTGCTGCTATTTCCTCTGCCCTCCCTGTTTTTAAGTGAAGTGCTTCTTTCAGAAGTTCTTTCAGAGGTTTCATCTCATGCCATCTTCATTGTTTCAATTTAGATGGGTCAGATTCTGGAGGGAATTCTCATCCCATCCCTCACCTTTGCCCTTAGGAAATGCTGTTCCTGATGTATAGGGGAGAGCAACATACTCAATCTAATGCCTGTTGGAAGCTGGTTTTCCAGCCTTGAGGCCATGGCCAAGAAAGCTGTGGCTTGGCTGAGGTGAATTGTTGGTTTAGTGTCACGTTAAAAATGCAGCTGCTAACCTTGAAGTCTGTAGTCATGAGAGGCATAGGGCTCCAAACTGGAGGATTTCTTGCTACTAGATACCATCTTTCCTCCCTCCCCTGGACACCAGCTCCTCAGCACCCCCAGCTCCATTTCTCAGCATTAATGGAGACTTTCCCTTCCAGCTGCAGTTCTCCCTGGAGCCTGAGCCCATTGCTATTAACTGCACAGCCTTCAACCACAATGGCAACCTGCTGGTCACTGGGGCTGCAGATGGGATTGTTCGTCTCTTTGGTACGTTGAAATTGGGCAGTGAGGTGTCCCCTCAGTGTCCCCAGCTGGCTGCCTCTAGCATCCTTCTGTTGCCAGCAGGGAGGCAGCTGTGGGACATGCCTGAGCACCAAGGTGGAAGCTATTATCTCCTCCACAATAGTTCTCAGGAGTGAATTGGCATAAACTTTCTCTGGCAGACATTGGCTGGAGACCCTGGTAGTGCTGCTGGATTTGTTGTTTCCCTCCTGCTGAGGAGCAGAGTTAACTTGCCCTTGAGCCATGCCGTTTTGGCTGTGCCAGAGGCTGAGCCTTGAGGAAAGGAATTAATGTGTGAGCTTCCAGTTAAAGGCAAGGACTTCACATCAGTCTTTCCCTGAGCAATTTCTGTTTCTTAGGTTATGTCCTCTTCAGCCTGTCCTTGTGATAAAGGCAGTTTGGGCCTCCCTCTTCTGTGAATGAGGGATCTGCTTCTGGCCCAGGTGCTGAGCTGGAGGCTGCAGTTGCAGGTGTGTGTGAGGACAGAGCTGGCAGCAGCTGTGAGGGTGGACAGGATAGCTAGCAAGGGGAAGAGAAGAAGAAAGGTGGTAGTGGGGCTTGGGTACAGAATGCCTGCAGTTGACAGAGAGCATGTGAGCAGTCCTGTAAAGCTGGAGGAAGAGGTGACTAGTTACAGGCAATGATTTTTGTGGCCAGTGTAAAAGCCACATGCTGGAGAATAAGCGCAGGGTGCTGGGTCTCCCCCAGGCTGGTTTAGAGGGCTGGGACAGAGATCTTATGTATGTAAAGGGCCTCTCTTTCTTGACCGCATCTCTGTGCAAGTACAAGGAGTGTTCAGTACTGGTTCTCCCCTCAGATATGCAGCAGCATGAGTGCGCCATGAGCTGGAAGGCACATGATGGTGAAGTCTACTCCGTTGAGTTCAGCTATGATGAGAACACAGTCTACAGCATAGGCGAGGATGGCAAGGTAGGCTCTGGGTGATCTTGTGTTGGCCAGCTGGCAGCGAGATCCCTTGTGGAGTCTTCTCCATACGGTGGGGATAGCAGTAAAAGTACCCTCAGAATCTGGAGGATCTGTGGGCTGCTAACTGTAATCCTAGGTGTGCAGCACCACCCTGCTGCATGTCACCAACAGTAGGATTTGCAGACATCCCTTTCCTAGGGAATCCATGTGAAGATGACCTTTCTGTGCCCCTGAGGTGACCACATTTGAAATCTGGGATTCACCAGGGAGCAGATCCTTGACCACTTTGCATAAATTTTCTTTTCAGCAGCTCCCTGTTGCTTATAATAAAGGCTTCAGTTTCTGCAGTTCCAGTCTTCAGCAGTAGAGGTGTGGCTCAGGGAGGGAGACCGCCTGAAGGTGTGGGTTCCTGACTGATAAGAGTTAAGTGAATTCCCACCAGGATCCTGCATGCAATGTGGAAGGACACATAGGCAGTAGTGCTTATGGAAGGTAGGGCTTATGGGTAGTAGGTGCTTTTACGGCCTTTGCAGCCTGTGTTTTATAAATATAGCTGCTTAGCTATAGATGTCCAAATACCGTCTTCTGTGTTTGAGGAAGAGCCACTTTTGCGTAAAAACAATGAATGGCCCTTCTACTTTCATCCCAGTCAATTTAACTATGGGCTTTTGTAATTTCCTTTTGTCATTCTAGTTTATTCAGTGGAATATTCACAAAAGTGGCTTGAAGGTGTCTGAGTATGATCTTCCCAGTGAAGCTACAGGTCCTTTTGTTCTGTCTGGGTACAGTGGCTACAAGCAAGTCCAATTCCCACGAGGAAGGCTTTTTGCTTTTGACTCTGAGGGCAACTATATGTTGACGTGTTCTTCTACTGGGGGAGTAATTTTTAAGGTAAGTCTGAGCAGTGATGGAAGTACTCTTATGCATCCATACAAGACCATGTTGTTAGAAGGCTGCAACAGCAGCCACTGGAAGCTCTCAAGCAGCACCTATCCATCCCTGCTCTGTGAAAAATTGCTGCTCAGTTTGATACAGTGCGCATTTTAGCAGTGTGTTGTGTTTAGCAAGTGTTTGAACACCTTGTAAGTGTTTGGCCCTCTGTATGTAGCTAGAGTATGCGTGCTCCTTGTTCTTAAAGCTTAGCTGCAGCAGTTTCCCTTAGTGCCCAAGTGCCTAGGACAGTCTTAATTTATTTTTTTCTTAATATATTGATGCATGCCAGTTCAATGCAAAGTGTGTGATTCTTGGCCAATGCTCATCTGTAATCTGCCTTGTGTGCTTGCTGATGTTATGTTAGCCCCAGCCTGATTATCTCCTCTTACTGTGTGCTGAAATGAAGGGTAAGGCTGAATGGTTCCAAGTACCCAAATTTCTGTGCTGCAGTAACAAGCAGTTACAGATCGCATGCTGCTTGCCTACCTCCTCTTGAGTCAATATAAGTATAAGCCATTGCAAGGCAGATTAGATGGAAGTTTTACTTTGCATCTGGGGCATTCAGAGCACCTGCACTAACATGAGCTGTAGCTTAGGCTCATGTGCTCCTCATCAGTGTGTGCTCTTAGCCTGCCTTATTAAATTACTGCAGCTCAGCTGATGTCAGAAGCTGAGCTGCTTGAGAGCACGTACTTCTGTTGTGAGACTGGAAACTTGCTTCCTTGTGTGCTAGATACATCTCAATATCTCTCTGATTTTTCTGCTTAATTACGTAGGCTGATACGGATATGGAGTCTGTAGGAGGCTTTGTCTTCTCTCAGTTTTGCACTGCCCCCACTGCGGAAACTTGCCTCCTTAAAATGTTATGCTTTCCTTCTTTTAGTTAAATGGTGAGGACAAAGTTCTGGAGAGCTGCCTTTCCCTGGGAGGACACCGAGCTCCTGTTGTCACAGTAGATTGGAGCACGGCCATGGACTGCGGGACCTGCCTCACTGCCTCTATGGATGGGAAGATTAAATTAACAACATTACTGGCTCAAAAGTCTTAACCTGGGCAGTGCTGAAGGGAAAGAGCACCAGATTCCGCAGGAACAAACTGTGCAGGAGGGAGGGCAAACCACAGTCCCTCTTCTCATTGTAGCTTTTGCCTCTTGACAACCATTAAATATATTTGCCAAACCACTGTGCAATAGAATGCCGGTATGGGACCGGATCAGTGGCAGCACTGAAATATGAGTCTCCACTGACCCATTGTGGCAGCTGGACCCCCTCTCTTAGGGAGTCTGGAGAAGCATGTGGCTAGAAAGGCTTCTGGGATCATGTCAGGGGTTCTGCAGGAGAAAGTGAGGCTGGAGGAGGCATGCATGAAGCAGCACGGTGCATGGTGATAAGATGGCTTAAACTGGAAAGGCCAGTGCAAAACCAGAGTATTCTTTCAGTATAGCATTTCTTGTTGTGCTTTTTTGGTTTGTGTGGTTTGTTTTTGGTTTTGTTTTTCTTTTTTTTTTTTTTTTATAAAAAGAAAATATTGCCTTGCACTTGTTTTCTGTGCTCTCTTCAGCGGTTGCTGCAAAACATGGAGGATGGCTGGGGCAGTGATGTGCCAAGAAGGTCTGCATGGGAAAAGACTGTTGTGCCTTCCCCAGGTGCTTCTGGCACTAACACCCGCACACCAGGGGGAACCAGTGTAAGATATCCAGGATCAAAAATAGTTGCGTTTGTTCGGATGTATTTTGTTCCCCTGCAATATCTGCTACGAACTAGTGGAGAGATCCTGAGTCAGACCTTTTGAAATGCTTGTGCTGGAGTTCAGAAGCTCCATAATGCCTAGAGGCTACCTGATGGCGGACAGGGGGAGAGAGGGCCAGAAGCAGTCTGGTCCTGTGTAGTGCCCTCTGTCACTGGAGCTTTCTCTGCCCCTGCACCCCCGCAATATCAGGGCAAGTGCTGTGCTCAGGTGTTGCATAGTCTTTGAATGGACCGCTCAGCAGCCAGATTTCATCTGCTTACACATTGCCACGGAGCTTACTGCTGCTGATATCGTTGGCCTTTGCTGTAAACTACTGTAAACTCTACTGTTCCTAGGCAGAGCCCTCATTCTCAGTTATGTGAAGATCAGGTCCGACGTACTGTTTGAAGAGACCTTTGGTGTCTCCCAAAGGCCGTTTTGGTTTTAGAGCCTGGACATCCGTTAAGAGTCACCAATGTGAAGGGTGATTGCCTGGAGAGGAGGTGGAACATTCTTTCAGTCTGTTTTTGCCATGTGTGCTTTGGCGTATTTGTGAAGAGTGGCTTGCCAAAGTTGTAATGCCTAACTAGCTATCTCCTTGGGTTTGAAGAGCTGGGGAGTGGGCCAGGTGGACCTCCGTAGCTGGCAGCTTCAGGTCTGGCTGGGCAGCAGTGGGAGTGTGATGGTGGTTCTCCACTTCCAGGTCTCAGCCCAGGGGTTGGAAATCAAGATTCGCTTGGCTAAGCCTACGGCCATTCACTGGTGGCATCACACCTCACAACATGACTGAGTGTCCAAGAAGGCTGTTGCCATCTTTGTGCCTGGAGATGTTGGATACAGTCTGCAGTTGTTTTGTCTGTTGCACGTAGCCTAAGGAAGACTTAAGAGTTACAGCTAAGATGAGGTCAGAGTCGGGCAAAAGGCTCACTAAAGCAGGTAGGAGGTCTAGGTGAATAAAACGGGGCCTGCAGCGTGAAATTTCCGGATCACTGGAGACAGTTGTGCCTTGAAAGCACAGCATCATCAAGGGTGGAAGGGGCCTTAAGTTGTCCATCTTGTCCATCCCTGCCCTGCTCAAAGCAGGGTCAGCCAGGGCAGGCTGTGCAGGGCCACTTCCAGTATCGAATCTCCAAGCCTGGAGCCGCTCCACAACCTCTCTGTGGCACAAATAAGCCACCAGCAGGCTGAGCTGGGGCCTCCAGCCCATGGGCCCAGGAAGCCCACTGAGGCATAGGCAGAGGCCCATGGGCCCTGCCTGAGCTCTGTCATGGTGTCCCTGTCTCCAGCTCTGTCTCAGCTGTGCCTGGCCAGGGACCTCGCTGCTCCAGACCCCAGCCTGCAGGCTGCCTTCCTGGCCTGCCCTTGGCCTCCCTGTGGGCCTGCCTGGGCTGCGTCTGACCCTGCTTGCCAGCACTGGGCCTGAAGCCCAGCCAGGGCCGGCCTGACTTCCTGGCTTGCCCTCAGAGCTGCCGCCTCACCAGGCACGTGTTTGTCCCTGTGGGCTCTCGGCTGCCCATCACGCCCTGCCTGCTCCCCTCGCTTGCGTAGGCCGAGGCCAGCAGGGCAGGGCCCAGTCGTGGGACCCCCTTTGGCTCCCCGTCCCCGAGGGAGGTGGGGATCCCCCTGTTCCAGCTCGTGCCCACTTCTTCACACCTTCCCCCTGGGCGGGCTACAAATCCATCACATCCCTGTGGGATCTGTAAAGCTTCCATGACTACCAGAAGCTCGCCCACCACCTTCTGGCCAGACCACCAGGAGGATTGCTCTACAAAGGCAGGAAGAGGCCGGTAACTTGATTATTAGCAGTAGCTCAGCGCTAGTCCCTGACCTGAGCACAATCCTGGTTCAAGCCTCCCCAGAAGAAAAGGACACAGGTGCATGCTCCTTCTCAGAGACGTCTGAAGGACCGATTTTCATGGAGAGCAAGGGCAGAGAGAGATGTGCTAACTGCCTGCATAGGAAGAGAGCCTGAGTGAGCCTTCATAAACAGGACTCCCCTCATCCAAACACGCTAGGTCAGAAGCGCTCCAATTGCACAGCAAAACTAAGACACATACTAGATGACACAGTTTATTAAATAATGAGCTGCAACGGAACACTTGAAGTTAGATGCAGGGTAGTGGCCACACAAGGTGGAAGGCAAAGGTTCCCAGGCTGCATTAATCTCCCTGTGAGCACTCTGTTTTCTGGCACTGGCATTCCCTCTGCTCCAGCACCTTCTCATCGCTAACTGTGCCAGAGGTTCATCTGTGACTGTGGAAGACGGGAGGGAAGAGAAAAGGCTGTGTGTTAGTTTTACAGCAGGCTGGGCCAAAGGCAGCCCTGGAAAGTGGATCCTGGAAGTAGAGCAGCACTAACGTGCATATCCACATACCAAAACCCAAACGCTCAAATGTGTCAACACCAAAGTTACAGCCTATGGGCTACAGGCACATGTGGAAAATTGCATTACATGGAGACATGGATCAACTTCTTGCGGTTTTTGCCTTATTTCTTGTCCAGCTCTTTCTTCCACCTGTCTTTTAGACTGCTCTATTTGACTGTGACCCACCATGCTAGTCTCCCAACGACTTCCAAGGTGAAGCCCTGGTTCTGCCCTGGTTCTTCCCACACAGAGCGGACAACTTTTCTCGCAGGTCCTGGTTTTGTCTTGCCCGCTGCGTGCGTTTTTTCAACTGCATCTCCAGCTGTTGGGAAATGTCACCAGCTTGTAGGCAGCAAAACAAAAGGAACTCAAAGAGAGAGCTCTAAAGTTACTCACTTGTGTGGAAATCCCTAAGGTGGGGGGCCATTGAGACTGCATTCGCCACCTGCTGACAGAGTATTAAAATGTGTGAAAATCTCAATGTATGGTGACCAGCTCTGCTCCTCTTGCTCGGGGCCCCTGGGACTGCATTCTGGTCGGCGAGGCCATTGACCTTGGCAACCCTGCTGGGACTCCTGGCTCACGCTTTTTACCCATCATGATAACTACATCCGTGTTCATCAACATCATCATCATCTACTGCTACAACAGCAGCAGGAGCCTCAAGGGAAATCAATCGATTGCAAAATACAGCCAATGGATAATTAGCAGCATGGAAAAAAAGGACAGGAAAAGAATCATACAAGTTCCAGCAGAAAAAAAGAATAACCTCAAAGCCACCCGACAAACCAGAGCTCACCTTTCTTCTTACTTTACCAACTTGGCTGGCCACCTCAGAAGAGCTGCTCTTCATCTCTGCCCGGAAACTGGGCTGGGACTCTCTCCCCACATAGGCCATCAGCTTTGCTTCAGATCGCTCCAGAAGCATCTTCAACCTGCACAGCAAATTAGTAAGGAAAGCATGAAGCAAGGCAACACTCAGCCTTTTTCACGTACTCTTACGTAAGCAGCACAGCTATGGCTTGCTTCGTCTGTAACATGCTTGAGAGGCCAGGAATTACTGAGAGCAGCCAGCCCTCCAGCACCACACGTCACCTGGAGGGACCAAAGTTTACCTGAAGCGTTGCTCACACGGTTATGTACATGCTTTTACATTAGAGTTCAGTAAAGCTTGACTTCTACTCAACATGATATTTCTTTAAAGCACTAAAAAGCCATGCCTGGTACGTTCTTTCTCCAGTGCGCTGTTTCTTCTCTGCATTTTGTCCAGAAGCGCTTCTGTTTGGCGTTTCATCTTGGCCAGCTTCTTCACTTCCTTGCTTTCGCTCCCACGCTTTCAAAATAGAAAAGATACATCACACACAGAGCACAGGAACAGGATCCGTATGCAGAATGTGCAGACAGTGCTCTCCACAAAGAAGGCAACATGGATCTCCCAAGTCCAGTCTCCTCTCGCAGCGCTCAACCGCAGATCTCTCTCCTGCCCACAGCACACATCAAAGGAATCATGCCGATGAACGCACACATTGTCCACCGTATTGTCCACCAAGCACATTCAAAATGCAGGAGCACCAGGGGAATGAGGAAACATATAGACTTTTCCCCTGAAGGTGCCCTGCCAAAAACCCTGGGGAATTCCCCACGGTCCCCCTGATCTCTTAATAAATTACCTGCCCACAAGAAATTCAAAGACTAAACCCAGTGATTCCCAGAAGCCATTCCTTATACCTGCCAATGTTGGTGTTCCTTTGCAGTCTGTGTTGTCTGGAAGCCAGTTATCAAGTCCTCCAGGCCATTGTGAGTCTACAGCAGCATTAAAAAAAGAAAAAAGAAGCCACACTAGGACTTTCCTGACTGAAGGTCACACCTCACAGCCTTTCTCCTTCTCTTGCCAGCATCAGTACCGCACAGTGTTTTCCTGCCCCGCAACGCCACCCAAGCACACTAAATGCTGCCTATGGAGGTGTCGTTCCCTTAGTTGTGGATTTTCCTCTTTCGAGGCCTTCTTGTTGCATTATGGACCCACACCTTCTGGCCAAGGAATCCGTAGTCACTAAAACAGGAAGGTGACCAGAGTACGGGCAACTGAGGAATTCCTGTCACAGTCTGATGATGCCAGTCAGGCCTCCAGGATGAAGTGCTCAGCACCGCCAGAGCCCAAGGCAAGTCCGCAACCAAAGGTACCAAGTCCCTCGACTGCATGACTGTCTGAAGTGCTACCTGAAGTCTCAGCCTCACGAGTGGTCTAAAGCAGAAAATACTTAAGCCAGTGCATTACTGTCAAGTCCTTAACAAAGACAGCAATAACTAGGACTTGCTATAGCCTCAGGACAACTCTCAGAGCCAGAAAGCTGGGGAATGCGCCAGCAGGACTTTCAGAGCAGCCTATAGTCAGTAGAACAGAGGAACTGATCTCCCCTAGGCTCTCCAGGCAAACCTCATCTTAAAATTTCCCCATGTGAATATGGAACTAGGCTCTGTAGCTCATGAAAAGGGAAGGCTCTGACTAACTTACTGAGGCAGAGGCTCGCAGGTGTTTCTGAAGGGCTTCAATGGTCTTGGCTTGTTGCTGGGCTACGGCTTCCAGCGTGGCCTTTCTGGCCTGGAGCCTGAAAGAGAAGTACAGGCCTTATCGCAGAAGTCCACAAGAGCATAAATCCCAAACAAAGCGTGTGAAAGAACCTCACCTAAAACCAAAGCATCTTGTATTATTATCTTGCTGGGATGCAAGAAGACAGTCCTGTTGTTTTCACACAATCGCAGAGAACAAAGCCTTGTTCCACTGCGTTACTTCCTTACCATTGCATGTGTTCTTCCAGCTCTGGGATAGCCGCAGTTCCAGAAGATGTGGCCAGAAGCCCCTGCAGGTTCCTGGAAGTTGTTAGTTCCCTCTCCTTATTCTTTATGGCGTTCTTCAGGGACTCGGCATAACACTCAGTCCGGATACGCCGTTCTGTCAATTGCTGCAGCTGTCAAACCACAAGAAGAATCCCGGTAGTCAGCTTAGGTCTGATAAAAAGGAGTGGACTGCTTTGACTCTCACGTCGACTGTCAATGTTACTCATGTCACTTCTTCATCTTTTATATTGGTCCCTCTCCTAGGTCTACATTGGTTTCCTACAGCGTTGCCTAACCGCTGCCACAACACTCCTCCTCCTCCTTCTCTCTCAAGGACTCTGAACACTCTTTGTAGCCACTTGTTGGCTACTCCAACACGGTTAGAAGCTCCTCCTGCTCTTCAAGTGACTTTGCAACTCAATGACGACATGATGAGGGAATACAAAAAAGCACCAGCGCAACACTCCAGTATGCTACTCTTTCTCCATCAGCACCCACTCCGCTTTGCCAAACCCAAGAGAAGCAGCAAATACACGTGCTCCGTGAAGCTTGAGAAGCAGCTTTTTGAAAGGAATACACGCACCCTTCTTCAATTAAGAACAAAGTGACTTCACGGTTAGTGACCTTTCTAATCATAGGCACCAGGCTTATAGAACGAGGTGAGTCACTCTACATGTCACTCAATCTACTCCTGTTGCAAAGCTGCCTAGTGTACTAAGACCACCTTAGCATAGACCTCCACTGCTACTTCAAGCGGTGCTGTTCCCTCCCGGCCCCCTCATCACAGCTAGCCACACACTGAACCACCCTGGGTTACACAAAATCCCCAAGAAAGGATCAGTTCCCCGCTCTGGTTTGCTACAAAAAAGCCCTGGGCCCCTGCCAAGAGACAAGAGACAGGCTCTCTCCATACCTTAGCTTTAGACCTGTCCAGTTCCTTCTGCAGCTGCAGCTTCTGTTCCTGCAGGTCCCTGCTGTAGTGCTTCTTTACTTCAAGTGAAGCTTCTGCCAGGGAGTTCTTTCTGAGAGCATCGTCAAGCTCCTGCTGCAGCTGCCTGACCCATCTCTAAAGAAACGGTGTTCCATGAGCATGAGAAATCAGTAAGAAGATGACAACATGAGAGATGCTTTTACTCATGGGATTCTATCATTAGATCTGTCTTCAGAGTGGCCAGCAGGCCGAGGGAGGTGGTTCTCCGCTTCTACTCTGCTCTCGTGAGATGCCACCTGGAGTACTGCGTCCAGCTCTGGTGTCCTCAGCACCAGGAAGACATGGACCTGTTAGAGCGGATCCAGAGGAGGACCGCAGAAATGATCAGGGGGCTGGAACACCTCTCCCATGAAGAAAGGCTGAGAGAGTTGGGGCTGTTCAGCCCAGGGAAGAACAGGCTCTGGGGAGACCTTATTGCAGCCTTTCAATATAGAAAGATGGGGGGAGACTTTTTACCAAGGCTGCAGTGACAGGACAAGGGGTTTTGAACTAAAAGAGGGTAGATTTAGATTGGACGTAGGAAGACATTCTTTGCAATTAGGGTGGTGGAACACTGGACCAGGTTGCCCAGAGAAGATGCGGACGCACCATTCCTTGAAGTGTGAAGTTGAAAGAATGAAATGAGGTCCAAAATACACTTCAGGTCCAGACTCAATAAACTCCTCTCAGCAGTACTCCAAAATGAACTCAGTAGCAAGAATAGCTCTCTACACACTGACAGGCTCTATTTATGGATATCTGCGGCAGCCTCTAATAGAGTCACCTGGCTGTAGCCTTGACAATCAGCTTGACTTGAAGCATCCTTCTTTAGCTGAAGCTCTTTTCTCTCCAGGGCAGAAACCTGATGGAGGTTGAACAAGAACAGTAGGGAAAAGAATCCCCAGCAATTCTGCAGCATCACCCTACAATTCAGGACAGGGCTTGCAGGAGCGTGACTCCTGCATTACCTCTGGAGGAGAAAGTGCCTCATTCTTAGGAAAGGAGTCATGACCACCTGTGTGCTCTGCACCTGCCGCTGGCAAGACACCTACAAAGGAGGAAATAAGAGCAATGCTGCTGTGAGTGCTTATTTCTCTCTGCTTTTGCCGATCTGCTTCACGCCAGAGAAGCTTGCAAAGGTCACCATTCAGTCCGTCAGCACATTACCATTGCTGCGCTCCTCTGCAACAGACTTCACGCACACTCCGTGTCTGCCTCCATCTAGAAGCACCACGACGGCGCATGCTTTTCCCGGGCCTTCAGAATCCGTCTGCATAATTTAAGAGACATGCGTGAGAACTGGCACAGACTCCTTCTCGACCCGTTTCCACGCACAAAGCTCCTGCTTCAGCCAACACACGTAACGCGGTCTCAGGTGACGGAAAGACCATAAAAGGCAAACACAGCCAGCGTGTTAGGCATCTGTTGAGCAGGGCTTTCAAACGGGGCCAAAGTGCACCCGCCCAAGATAGAGAGGACCTAGGCAGAAGCAGCTAAGCGTCTAGACTGTAGGCCCTACGGGCAACCATTTGAGGCTGACTGGATGTGGGGGAGAGAGCTGTGTGGTGGAAAGCCAGCAATCCTCCCAGCGTCAGCCTTCCAGGATTTCAGAGGACTGTAACCAGCGGGAAGCTTTACTGCTTCAATCCTGTACTAGAAATGGATCTCAAGGGCCAGCTGCCAAGGACCAGGGTCTCTAGTTTGACCTCGCTTTGTCCCAGTCCTCACTGAACAGCTTGCCTGCAGCACTGGCATGTCAAGGTCCCTGTTACGAGTGTGTGGCGGAAGCAGCAGCAGTGGGAAACGAGCCCAAAAGCAAGCGAGCCCAGTGGGGCCCCACTGCCTCCTTCAGGGAAGGGGAAGAGTGGCTGGAAAGCTGCCCGGTGGAAAAGGACCTGGGGGTGTTGGTCGACGGGCGGCGGAATATGAGCGGGCAGTGTGCCCAGGTGGCCAAGAAGGCCAAGAGCATCCGGGCTTGTATCAGAAATAGTGTGGCCAGCAGGAGCAGGGAAGTGACTGTCCCTTGGTACTCGGCAAGGTGGTGAGGCCGCACCTTGACGACTGTGTTCACTTTTGGGCCGCTCACCGCAAGAAAGCCATTGAGCTGCTGGAGCGCATCCAAAGAAGAGCAAGGAAGCTGGGGAAGGGTGTAGAGAACAAGTCCTCTGAGGAGGGACTGAGGGAGCTGGGGTTGTTTAGTCTGGAGAACAGGAGGCTGACGGGAGACCTTATCGCTCTGTACAACGGCCTGACAGGAGGTTGTGGCGAGGTGGGTGTTGCTCTCTTTTCCCAAGCAGCAAGTGATAGGACGAGAGGAAACGGCCTCAAGTTGCACCAGGGGAGGTTTGGATTTGATTTTAGGAAACGTTTCTTCACCAAAAGGGTTATCAAGCCCTGGAACAGGCCGCCCAGGGAAGTGGTTGAGTCACCGTCCCTGGAGGTATTTAGAAGATGCATAGACGTGGCGCTTAGGGACATGTTTAGGAGTGGACGTGGCAGTGCTAGGTTTACGGTTGGACACGAGGATCTGAAGGGTCTTTTCCAACCTAAATGATTCTCTGATTTTACCTCAGAATCAAAAGAATCAGAATCATCTTCCTCTTGCGCTGCTCCTGCTGCTGGCAAGACACCTACAAAGGAGGAAAGAAGCGCGACGCTGCTGTGACTGCTTTTTTCAATGTGCCTTTTGCAATCCCTGAAGTCGTCCCTCAAGACAAGTTATTCTACTACTTGGCACAGTGTTTTGTCCTCATTTCCCCCTCCATGTTGAATGAACGTACCTGCTGCTGGCAGTGCAGGTGCACCCAAGGGAGTGTCAGCTGTTGTCCCGGAGCAAGATCTGTCATGTCCTGCCTGTTCTTCTCTGCTTCTGACAGAACATTCACCTCTTCTTTCACAGGCCCTGTATTCCTCGAGCTGGTTATGAATTCTATATACAGAAGGAAGTAAATGCATTTGGTAAAAATACCAAAACACTTGCATGCACTCCCTCCTGGAAGAGCAACAGCCATTCGTGAGCCCTCCTACAATGTTCATATCCAGCTGGTAAAGGCTAACACTCACACAGACAGCCCCTGCCCACACCCCCACCCCCTGTAGTGTACTACTAGAGTTGTGGAGGCTATAATACTCACTCTAGGCATGTTTACGCTACCTGTGCCTATTCTTGTCTTTGGAGTAAGTCACCCCTGCTGGCCACACTCTCATCTGATACAGCCCATCTCCATTTCGAGGGCCAGCAAGATTAACAAGCCACTTGGTAGACTGACGTCTAACTACAAGGTTTCTCCATCAGTGGGATGCCATACTAATGCTGTGGCAACTCTTCATGTCAAGCTGGGGTAATGTCTCCTCAAACCCAGTCCTGACTTTGAAGGGCTTCAGAAATTCCCGTGGTTAGTCTGCGGACCTGAGAGTTTAGAGAGCTCCTAAGCGGGATTTCAAGAGGCCAACAAAGGTTGCGGTTTTGCATTCCAAGCACTGCAGGGATTGACTATATTGCCTAGGTGTTATCTTCTCACAACCCTGGCAGAAGGTCAGCTGGGTCTCCGGAGAGAGACCACTTTCAGGTTTGCTTTATAAGCAGAACTAAAACCAAAGCAAAAACGCCCAAACAAACAAGAAAAGAAAATATTAAAAACATGCTCCAGACCAAGGCTGCTATGTAAAATGGCGCATTATCACACCATTGATACTGTGCTAGAAGCCTGGAGGGGAGGAACAAACATCTTGTTTTGCTAGAGCAATCCTCAGATGTGCTTTATTCCTAAAGGGGTTTTTACTGCACAGTTTACTCAGGCACCCTTCTCTCCTGCTTCCCATCAATACAGGCTGACAGAAGAGGCAGGGGGAGAAGGAATGAAGTCGAGATGCCGTGCCAAGAGGTCACGGGCAGTTGTAAATGGCTAGACAAGGTATGCTCGTAGGCATAATGCAGTTCATTGACCCATTTCTAGGCTACCATCACTAGGAAAGAGGGCTATTTCCTTCAGCCTAGCTGTTAAGCATACATAGCCACTTCAGCAAAGGAATGGCCAGGGGTGCAAAGCTACTCACGAGAGGAGGAAAAGTGCTGAAGAGTTTAACTGAGGGGATATCAGTTAGATCCCCTCTGAAACAAAAGGCACGTAGTTGCTAGTCATTTGAGTTGAGTGGAGCTTGGCAGCACGCAGGTGAATTCGGAGAGAGAACTGTGGGGGGAATTTTTCCTCAACTTCCAAAGCCACTCTTGGCACAGAAAGGAATGCATCAGAAGATGTCACTGAGCCCAGCTTCAACAAAGGTCTCAACACCTCATTAAACCCCGGTGATGTTACCAAAAAGGGCTGTACATCAGCACGGACATTTTGACAGCGCAGCTGCTCTAACGAGGATGTAAAATACTTACCTAGCCGTTAGAGAGTACATTCGGGCATAAGTCATAGCTGTGCAGCCAAACTGGTCTTCGTGAGAAAGATCAGCACCATGCCGAAGAAGAAGTGGTATTACGTTCATATTCCCAGCAAGAACAGCAATCGTAAGAATGGTCCTAAAGCATCCAAGAGATAGATCAGCTTCTGCAGACCTTGCATTGCCATTACTTCAGTCCCTCTTTGCTCCCCAAACAATTTATTTCCCCTCTCCTACACGCAGAGTGAAAGCACAGCCAAACACATAGAAGCGTTGGAGAATTCAGGTTGGTTGGTGGGACCTCAGGAGTTCTCCACGCCAGCCACCTGCCCAGAACAGACTCGGGGCGGGTGTGTGTGTGTGTGTGTGTGGCACCACAGCCAAGGCTTTCTTGCCGTCCTCAGTGCGGAAATTGTCCCTTGAGGTAAGAGAGCGGCCGAGTGCGCGTCTGCTTTCACAGGTCACACAGAAGGAGCTCCGTCTGGGCAGCTCCTGGTGCTTTTTCAAAGCTCATTCCTATGCCTCCCATCAGTCCAACTTGAACAACGCTAAGGAGTCCCACGCGCGCTTTTGACTAACCCTTCACCTTTCATGCTTGTCTTGAGCATGCACGTCAGCTCCTTTTTGAAGAAGGAACTCGACCACCTCTTCATGGTGCTTGGTGATTGTAACAGCGAGCGGAGTGTATCCCAACTGAAAGGAGAAATCACCTCCCTTACAATAACACAGAAAAGTCAAGCAAGTTGTGGGAAGAGGAGCCCTACCCAAAGTCCAAGCTTACCTTATTCTGAGCATCTATATGGGCATTGTGCTCAAGTAACAGCTCCACCAGAGATTTGCTAGGAATCATGGCAGCCAGGTGAAGGGCAGTGTTGCCACTAGTATCTCTGAGGTCAGGGTTGGCACCGTGCTCCAGCAGAATAGCCACACAGTCTTCATGCTGGTGCTCTACTGCCTGGAAACAAGACACAAAGGAGGAATAACTTCCCACATCTACGCTTCTCTGTCAGAACTCCTGCATCTTCTCGACACTGGAACGTACAAGCGTCTTCAAAGATTAGGCGCCGTACGCCCCTTCCCTGCCGCCGACAACATGCTTGTTTCTACGCAGGCCCACGTAAAGAATCGTGCAAGGTATGTATCGCTCAGTGCAGAATCGATAAGCCCAACGTGCAACAGCATAACATATTCCACATACCTTCATCAGCGGCGACTTGTTAAAATTGCTACGAGGGTTTAGCCGGCACTTCTCTCCTGCTAGAAATCGAACCACATCTGCATGGCCGTTCATGCAAGCAAGATGCAGAGGCGTCCTTGAAATGGAATACATTCCGTTAAGAGAGACAGACAGCTGAAGACACTCTTTCAGGCTGTGGTACCCGCCGCATAGGGCCACAAGCCTCAGGTGGCAAGAACCAAGCCAAAAGCAAGCTTTCTCATTCCAGAGGCAGTGGCAGCAGCTGCCCACCCAAAACCTGGGGCTGGCTAGGAAAACTCCCCCACCCATCCACTGAGTCAGGAGGCATTTCCTCAGCTGTGTCAGTGACCCTGCACAAAGAGACTCCTGTGCCCAGGCACTGGTCCCTGCCTCCAGCAGGACTGCCCAGCCACCCAGCACAGCAAAGGAGACTGCGTCTTGGCAGCCTGGAGTCTATGGAGGCTACGTTAAGTCTACAGGGACTGCGGAGGGAGCCTGCGTGAGCCCCTGGCTCTTCCCGCAATCAGTCCCGTGCCAGACATGTCCCCGGGACAGAGGGGATGGGATTCTAACAGCAACGGGAAGGCTGTGCCGTGTCTTTCTGTGAATCCCTGCCCTGCTCCAGCAAGCTGCTCAGTCCGGCAACAGGAAAGGAGCTGTCACGGCTTGGCCGAAGGCCTGCTGAGCTCCACAGAAGATTCACTAGAGGGACGAGGCTGGCAGAGCTGGGCAGGGCAGGGCAGGGCAAAGGGGAGCATCCACCGCCTCCTGCCCCAGCCTGGGCAGGCCTGTGCTAAGGCCAGCGCTGTGGAGCCGGCCCTGCCCCTGAGGCTCTTGCGACCGCGCCGGCTCTTCCAGCCAGGGTGGGTAGAGGCTTTGCTCCGGGCATTGCCCGCCTCTTACTGCCTCGCCGCGTCCCGCGCGTTGATGCGGAGTCTCTTCCACCACCAGCGCCGCTGCAGCTGGGCCAGGTCACCGCTGGCGGCCGCGCTGTGCAGCCCGCCCCAGCCCTTCTCCTCCCGCAGCCCGGAGGCGCCGGCGGCGCAGGGCGCGGAGGCGCTGCCGGACGGCGGCCGCTCCCGCTCCCTGCCGAGGAGTCTGGCGAGCCGCTGCATGCTGCGGCGGGGACGAGGGCACGGCACGGCCCGCCCCGGGGTGAGCAGCCGCAGGGGGCGCCCGGCGGGCTCTGCCGAGCC
>VZTV01040788.1:0-14205 GCA_013400875.1 Anhinga rufa | reverse complement strand
TATGTATTTATATACGTATATATGCTTATATGAATAAAAGGCTTCAGTGGCCTTTTACTATTAAGTGGCGGGCCCTAATTCTACTCAGCCCCCTGCCACTGATACAGACTTGCAGTCTGTCCAGAGAATCAGAACAGCTAGGCCTCCCCTTCTTCCTTTACCCACTGCCGGTGGCTTGATGGTAAATAGCAGACAATATATACAAATAGTAGACAATATTGCTAACTTTTTTGTTGCTGTGAGGATGATTAAAGCAACCACATTCAAGAGATGTTGAGGGCAAAAAAAATTACAATGAGAAAGTGCTGTAAAATGTGATGGGAAGCATATGGGTATCTCCCCACATCCCTTATATCTCTATTGTTGGAGTTCACTGCTAATATTCATCCTTTTTTCGCTCCTTGAATAAAACTTATATTTTCTCTTCTATGTAATGTCTTAGTATTTCTGCTCTATTTTGCTTTTTGAAGGACTCTTCGCTGAGATTAACTGTATAAGAATACAGTAAAATACTCTGGTACCTGTTGGGGTGAGCAAGCCTCATTAACTTGGTTTGGGTTGTGCAGCTGAATGTCAAGAATACATACAGTATGATACAGTCAGCTGGAGCTCAGCACTGACTGGAACTAGCATTTTTATTATTGAGGTACTTCTGTATTGCAATACAGTTTTGCCAGGATTGAGCATGAGGGAGCTGGGGGGAAATATTTGAAAACAGTCTCAGTCAAAGAATGGGGAGATAACCCCCTTATGAACTTATTCCAGCCTGGTCTCATGGCTTTTTTAGCCTTCCTGGTTAAATATATTAAGCCAACTCTTCTTGTGCTTTACACAGTACATTAAACAACTTAATCATACTGTCCTCTCTTGCATTAATAAATTTAGCATTTGTATTCCTGAAACAGCTGTTTTCTTCTCTTGCTCTGTTTTAGTTCTTCTTCAGAATACAAATTTCAGCTCATTTCCATTTTTTCCAGACCTAATACTTTAAAAGTTTTGTTTTCCTGTTTTGTTTTTTTTTAACCCTCTAGACCAAAAATTGAATGCTCTGAGGACTACTGTTATATTTTTCCAATAAATATTCCCTTTGCTGTTAAATAATTCCCAGTGTCATTGAACATCCTTCTGGAAGGAGGGTGTTTTGGGACAATATCTTTGAGACAGAAGAGCTTGTTCCTCTTCTTGAATTTTGGACAATTGATTGCTTTCCTGCAGAACTAACTGCCGTGTTTTCACAGGGAAGTACTCATTCTGGAGTACTTCAGATGCACCTCAGTTCTTACACATCAGAGAATAAGATTCACTATAGAGATGGAACTTTTAAGATGGAAATTAATAGGATCTATGCTTCATCCTTCTGAAAACCTCAGATCCAAAACATCGTGAATTTGGCAGTTTCAAGTTTTGGTCATAGTTGCAGATACTGATCAATCCCACCCATGGCTGCAGAACTAACTACTGTACAGTGAAGTCTGCTTCTCTTTACAATCTGGAAAAGACTGCTTAAAGGAGGTGAGTTTAAATCTCAGGCTTAGATCAAATGATTTAAAATTAATATTGTTTATCAAGACTTTTTTTTAAACCCTGGTCTTGTAAAGGCTATCAAGGTTGGGGATGCACAAGAAGATGGAAGGTAACATAGCCAAGAGAGTGGACCCCAAGTGACCAAAGGGGTATCCCATATGTACCATATGACATTGTGCTCAGCAATAAAAGCTCAGGGGGTAAGGAGGAGGAAGGGAGGACATTCTGAGTTATGGCATTTGTCTTCCCAAGTAACTGTTACATGTGATGAAGCCCTGCTCTGCAGAACAGTGGTTTGAGAAGTCTCACCTGATCCATCTCAAAACACCGTTGCAAGGATCCTTGTGACAAACTCCTGTTGCCACCCAGACAGCGACCAACCATCCTGCTAAAGAGATTTGATTTCACCATGTGTTACCATATGCCAAGATGATGATTAGTTTTATTATTATTATTTATTTAAACAAACAGTCTCTCTGCGTAGCAAGGGGGTAAGCACTGGATGAAGCTGGGAAGCCATGTAACAGGTTAGAGATTCATTTTGTAGTACTCATTTGCTTTAACCTACTATAGAAGTAGACTGCTGACTAGACCTTCAGATTTTACATTTCTTATGTGCATACTACAATGGATGTTATGTGGCAATGTCTGAAAGTGCAGTATATCTTAAAACAGGAGGGAGCAATTCAGAAAGAATTGCTTGTAGCTCTTTATGTTTTAAACACAGCCTTCCTGGGAGTTTTGCATACTATTGTCAGGCCAAAACATCATTTTAACACTGTAGGAATTAACACAACATGTTCCACAAAGACTCAAGGAAGCTGTCTAAAGTTCCAACATTAGTAATGCTTGAGGAAAAAACTTCTGCAAACACTGCAGGATACTGCAAATTGCAGCACTGGAATCTATTTTATTTTAGCTGACTACCCTCTAGTGCTCTACTGTTATTTTTCCTCAGATCCTGCTTTTGTGTGCTACACAAAGAAAAGCATATGTTTTGTTTTATTGCCTTTACTGTGCCAGCAAACATGCAGAATAAGAATGACTGATGTTCTGTGAGATTTCTTATCTTTCATGATATGATTTCTTTAACAGCCATTCTTACTCTTCTCCGTACATATTTTTGGTACTGAATGCAATTCATCATTTCACATCTTTTTTCTTGCTGCCATTCTCTGCGTTTCTACTTCTTCTGGTTTAGAGGATAGGAAAGTTGTAACAATCGTTGTTAAGAAATGGAAAGGCAAAATGAGAGCTTTAATTACTGTTAATACAGAGCTATTTTATCACAGCAGGTATTAGCAAGCCTTTAACAGAAAACTACATGTTCTTTTATCAGGTCATCATTAAGGAAAGCCTGGGGTCTGAGGGTCTTTCTCCCCTTCTCCCCCTGTGCACCCCCCCCCAAAAAAAAAAAGCAGGGGCATATGCATGAATAAGACAGAGAAGACTGCAGTCTTGTCCAGGAAGGACCATACTTGGAAATGAGGGACTGTTTTCATTCTGCTTGCTAATTCCTTGTTTCCTGTGCTGAGCGTTCCCGTAAGGATTCCCATAAGTGGTAAGGTGTTGATTCTGGCTGTTGACTGGACAACTGGAACACCTCCATCAAACTTACTTTACATTAAGCTACTTCATAACCATAATTTCATAGTACTTATCAGTTTGTTGCGCTGAATTTTGCTATTGATAAAAAGGCAAAGGCATTTTAATTGTATTATACTATTTATGGATCACACTTTTAAGAGGACTGAATTGATGTAGAGATTGTATAGAGGGAGAGTGACAGTGTTTACACTGAGGAGGTTAAAAAGCCCAACTTCCAATTATAAAGTTGCTTTACTGCCTTAGGAGGTCACTACCTATATAAAGAAGCTACAGCGAAGGGTGGCAATGAAAAGGAATGAGTTGAAGTGATTTTTATAGAAGTCACACAGCAGGTCAGCAGTAGAGTGAGGAATAAATTTCAAGTCTCGTGAGTCCCAGCCCAATGTCTTTGCAGCAAATTCTGCTGTTCTAGAAATTTCATTACTTACTGAACAGACCAGAAGAATGTAAAAGTTGGGTTACGCACATTCTGCCAGTTGGCAATCACTGCTCTGTTTAAAAAAAACCCAAAACACTGTACTAAATCTACTTAACCTTCACCTATCTCCGATTACAACAAAATCCATGAAAGATGAGATGTCATCTATACTAGCATTTTGTGGTCTCTTCTGAAATAAAAATATCTGGAATCTAGAGTCATGGGAGAGCAGTAAGCACTCACTAGCAAAGACAGCAATAGAGCTGTATCAAATACACTGACAGACTGGGTTGGGAAGGATGATTCTGCATGCTTCTCTCAGGTTTCCTAGTTCTCAGGATTTGGGGAGTGTTGTTCTTTTTTTTAACTGGGGAATATTGCATATCACGATTTTTTTAAACTGGCTCTATTCTTTGTTTCAAAAACATCCCATTATCTTTTCAAACATATTTTTTTTATCTTTTCCCAATTTTTTTTTCCCTTCACCACCTGTAAATCACTAGGAGTCTGGTGTTTTGTTACGTTTTCTTAACCAATGCTTCAGCAAATGAAAAAGTAACTTGTGATTATATTACTCTAACAATTCTGCAAAGAACACCTTAAGATTACAGAAAGAGTTGCAAATTGTCACTCTATTTATACAAAAATTATACATGGGCTCACTAAAGTAACTTTAAAAAATCAGCTAAAATTATTGTTCCCTTTTACAGACTTACAGCACCTAGTCTAAAGCACAGTGGATAGAAAAGCTTTCATCATGAGCACTTACTTGGGGAAAAGATCTGGCAGACTCTGGGTAGATTGAGTCTAATACAATATGTGGAAAAGCTTGTCTAGCTTTCATTAATGCCATCTTCTCGCTTTGTCTCTATTCCCTCCCTGAAGGCCAATCTGTAAGTGTAGATAGACAACTGCAAAGTAATTTGCAGCTGGCTGACAGTCTGTAGAAAAACATCCTGAATATCTAAAGTTTATATGGAAAAAATAATTTTAAAATCACTTCTACTACACCACGGAGATCATAGGACACCTCACAAGCAGACCAGGATAAAACCACTCAGTCATAGCTTAGACTACTCAAAAATGATGACTTTCTGAATTGGAATTGAGACGCATCACTTTGTATCATATGACCCATATAAGGCTCTTTATTTTAAGGAAGAGCTTTCCCATGTACTAGTGTATCTGAAGATCCTTATGGTATAGATATTTCAATGGATACATTACAGCTAGGATAGAAGAACATGGGGAATATTCATTCTAGTGCAGTTGGAGATGGCCCTGATCACCCACAAAGCATGGATGAAAAGAAGCAGTTTTAATAGTTAAAGCGCAGTTTAACAAAGAGGTCTCTAACATTTCCTCTGTGCTTCCCTTCTGAGTATCATAATGAGCTACGTTGGCAGGTAAGGATGAAAACCATGATTACTGGTGGTAAGAGACATGACCAGTCTATCAGTATGTTATTTCTTGCTTTGTAATATTGTCGTGTATCTGAAGTGCAGCAACGTTAAGTTTCAAAAGGAAGATGGCCCACATAGATTTGATATGTTAGTTTAAATCTAGATACTTCCTACATAATAAAACTACACACAGATGTATGGACATGAAAACTGTTAAAATTTATCACCAGTAATACTATAGATGATTATATTTGGCACCTAGTGCAGAAGATACCTGTGAAACAGGAATTACCATCTAAATGACTAAAACTCCCACAGAGATGATGGAGCATATTTATTAAGTAACCGACAAGCTGATAACAAAGACTGATATAACTGTAACTGCAGGTTTGTCAATTTAAAATAACAATACTAAATAAAGATCATACATGAACATGAGCTATTGCACTGGGTGTATGTGGCAAGGCTTTGGTAGCTGGGGGGAGTGGTGCTGCAGGAGGGGTCTCTGTGGGAGCAGGTCAGGGTTGCCCCGTGCCAGGGACGGCTGACTCTGCAATGGCCCCGATGCAGGATACAGCTGAGCCCATCGACAGAGCTGGTGGGGCTCTGCGAAAGCATACTCACAGAAGGGCAGAAAATGCCGGACAGCAGGAGAGAGAGGAGGGAAAAAAGAGTGAGAGGCAACAGAGGGAACCCCAAGGTCAGAGAAGGGAGACGGAGGTGCTCCCTGGTGCTGGAGCAGAAACCCCTCCTGCAGCCCGTGGAGGACCCTTTCTTGGACTAGATGGATATTTCCTGAAGGAACAACAGTCTGTGGAGAATCCATGCCGGAGCTAAGGAGAAGGGTGAGACAGAAGAGACCCTTGTGTACTGACTATGAGCTCCCACCCGACCAGCGCTGCTCAGGGGAGGGTGGCGGTAGAAGAGTTGGGGGTGAAGGAGTGGAGTTGAGCCTGAGGAAGTTGGGGGGGGTGGGGTGTGGATAGGTGTTTTAATCTTTGTCTTTGTGTTTTCTTACTACCTGAATATATTTTAATTTGCAATAGATTAAGCTAATTTTCCCCAAGTCAAGTCTGTTTTGCCTGCAACAGTAACTGGTAAGCAACCACCCTGTCTTTATCTTGACCCACAAGCTTTCTTCTTGTCCGTGTTCTTCCTATTTCCACCCCGGTCCTGCTGAGGGGGCAGTGAGCAAGCAGCTGGGTGGGAGTTTGGCCGTTAGCCAAGGCTAACCCAGCACAGCTATAGACAATGGTCTAAACTGTGTTCCAGATTAGACTATGAAGGGAATGAAGTGATAAATGCCTGAAAATGAGATCTTCCCAGCAAATAATCACATGGTTACAGCAGTCACAGAAGTTGTTCTACATTACTGTAAAATGAGTTTAAATATTGATTCGGTGGGCCATTAGAACATGAATTTATTCTGTGTCTACATTCTAAGAAATCAAATGCTTATCAAAAGAAAGGCATTAAAAAGGTAATGCAATCCTCTCCAAAGAAATGGTGCAACAACAGACACCTCTTCAGGATCGTATCCACAAGGAGACTGCAGCCCTTTCCACCCGATGGTCCTCCGATTCCAGTGCTGTGAGTCTTTCCTAATTTAGCACTGCTAAGTCAAGTACTCTGTGTGCAGTGACTTACTGAATTCACTCCCTTTTTACAGTGCACAAATAGCATTACAAAATATAATAAACTATGTAATTTTTATGTTTCAAACCTCTGCATTTGTTTAACTCATTGCAATCATAAATTGCTACTCTTGAGGAATACATTCTGAGGGGCCTAACTACACACTGTTGAAAATAAAATATTCATAGCTTTTTCCTTTATAGTCCCAATGCAGTGAAACATAATTCTGCGTGGTGTGACACAGCTGTGTACTCTTCACAGTGATAATGGTGAATAGTGAAAGGTGCTGTTTGAAATACCTACCAGCCTTCCTGGAGAGTGGTCTGAGCGCTTCCTGAATCACCTGAAAGCATCCTGTTTTAAAAAGTAGGACACTGAAGCAAGAGTTACAAGGTAATAAAGCACATTGGTATTTTTTTGTGAGGGAGTGTAGAGAAAGATGTGTTTAAGTTAAAATTAACTATCTAGATGATGCCAATATTAGTAGTAGCTTCTGACTGGAGAATTAAGTGCTATTCTGAATCAAGGAAATTAATGTTGAAATGAAGTGATCTTGACTTGTGTTGGATTAGGCAGATTTGAGATCCAGAAAAATAAATTTCAGATACTCCTGAATTATTAATTGTGTGGACAGTTAGTCTGTAAATTGTTCACTGGTACAAGAATGACCAACTCAGCCTTACAATAATCAAAATAAAAAACTCTCCAAATATTGTCTCATTCCATTTTAGTAACTTTAGGCGTCTGTAGTCATTTATGTCCTACTGTAAAAGCACTCAGATTTATAAGTAATCTAAGGAATATTCATGAATCAGCATATCTAGTAAGGTGTAATTCACATCCAGGCCTACTATGTCCAGGTGGAGATGTTGTCATTATGTTTAATTTTCTGTTTGGAAAAATTAGATCAAAGTGGAATACAAGGAAATTGGAATTGAAAACTCACAATGCATCAGTCTATTATTATGTCAGACATTACACAAATGTCATGAGGAATCATGAAAAGAAAAGGTGGTTTGTTGTGTTGGTTTTTATTTTTCTTTGGTTGGTTGGTTTTTGGTTTTAGCAAAGAACAGGTATGAATGACATGTCCTGGAATAAATTTCAACTGGAAACTGCTTCTTAACTATTAGACAAGAAGTGAGGAAGTAGAATTACTACTGAGAAGGATGAGTAAGAGCAAAATTCCGTAACTGAAAATGAAATGTATCACTTTATGGAGGATTTATATGATACAGTTGCTTACAGCAATGAAGCAATGTATTTGGTCATCCAGGAAACCCTTTCAGTACTCATGTTTGTAATGATTATGCAGAAATTCCTGTGATTCCTGAAATTAACTGTGAGTTAACAAATATGATGTATTGCCAGGCTCCTGAGGAGACTATGTTTATTTTAGTGATGCTTATAGGTATATGCAACGCTATCTGTCCCGAGATTATACTTTTACAAATGTTAAACCTTTCAGGCATTTATACGTATTTTCTTGGTACATTTTACTTTCCTGGGGTGAATCATACAAGCTGTGTAACATGGAGCTTAAAACCAAGTGGAAGTTACTGCTATGAGCTAGTGGTACAGATTCCACTTTTCCCCTACTCCCAAGGATATTTAGTGCAGTAGCTAAGGCTGAACCCGGGGGGGTCGCTGCTGTTGCCGAGAGAGCTGGATGTCAGATTACAGTGGGAAAAGGTGGTGTTCAAAGACAGGGACAGTGTCTGGAGCAGGTTCTTTTGTTTACTCAATTGGGAAGAAACTCAACTTTAAAGAAACAGGAAATTAAAAAAAGCGCAGTTGTACCAGTTTTTATACACAGGGCTTCAACCATATAGGGATTGGTGAGAGTTTGAGAATATAAATAGATTTGGACTGCAGGTGCTGTTTTATTTTTCAGTATTTTCTTCCAACTGCTAGTAGAGAAGGGGTCCAGATACAATTTACTATTTTGTTACTTCTGTTGTGCTAGGAATTGCTCAACCAAATGCTATATATAAACACACCTGGCATACGAAAAAGACAACTTTGGTGTTCTGACACAGGGTATTGAGTCTTTTGTCACAACTTGTGGAACTAATCAGATAGAAACATTTATTAAGATGCTTAATTTGAATATTTTTTGAAGTAAAACAGGAGAAAGCAATTTTCCTAATATTGTGTGTGAGATATACAGTGTTAAGAATGCATATCTAGTGTTTTTCTTAGGTATCAAACAGTTGAACAGACTGACAAAATATATCTGAGAGCTACGCATGTTGTCTATCTGGACTTCTGTAAGGCCTTTGACATGGTCCCCCACAGCATCCTGCTCTCTAAACAGGAGGGATATGGATTTGATGGGTGGACTGTTTGGTGGATAAGGAACTGGCTGGATGGTCGCATCGAGAGGGTAGTGGTCAGTGGCTCAATGTCCAGATGGAGACTGGTGGCGAGTGGCATCCCTCAGGGCTCTGTACTGGGACCGGTACTGTTTAATATGTTCATCAACGACATAGAGTGGGATCGAGTGCACCCTCAGCACGTTTGCAGATGACACCAAGCTGAGCGGTGCAGCTGACACACCTGAGGGATGGGATGTCATCCAGGGAGACCTGGACAGGCTGGGGAGGTGGGCCTGGGAGACCCTCATGAGGTTCAACAAGGCCAAGTGCAAGGTCCTGCACCTGGGTCGGGGCAACCCCCGNCTGGAGCCCCCAGCACAGACAGGACATGGACCTGCTGGAGCGGGGCCAGAGGAGGCCACGGAGGTGATCAGGGGCTGGAGCACCTCTCCTACGAGGACAGGCTGAGAGAGCTGGGGTTGTTGGGCCTGGAGAAGAGAAGGCTGCGGGGAGACCTTATTGCGGCCTTCCAGTACTTAAAGGGGGACTATAGGAAAGATGGGGACAGTCTCTTTAGCAAGGCCTGTTGTGACAGGACAAGGGGTAACGGTTTTAAACTAAAGGAGGGTAGGTTTAGACTGGATATACGGAAGAAATTTTTTACAATGAGGGAGGTGAGACACTGGCCCAGGCTGCCCAGAGAGGTGGTCGATGCCCCATCCCTGGAAACATTCCAGGTCAGGTTGGACGGGGCTCTGAGCAGCCTGCTCTGGTTGAAGCTGTCCCTGCTCACTGCAGGGGGGTTGGACTAGATGGCCTCTGAAGGTCCCTTCCAACCCAAACCATTCTATGATTCTATGTTTCAATGATCTGAATAATGGAAGTATAGCACAGCTCTATGTTCCTGTAGCTCCTCGATATATAACTAAGGAGGATTTACAGACAGGCCTTAGCCACCAGGCTAAGAAAGATAATTTCAGGATGTATCTTAATTCAGTTTGATCTTGAGGAAGGGATGGTATATCAGATACACATCTCCAGCATCATCCCTGAAAGGACCATATTAGACATTACTAGATGAATTCTCTTCTGTTTTCTCCTTTCTCTTCTCATGGGAATTAATCATGGCTTGGTTTTGTTTCCTGCTGCGTGAAGAAACCACAGACCAGACCACAGGTCTGCCAAGTAACTGTTCAAGTAAGTATAAAGCAAGAAAGGCTCGTTGCAGCTATTGTGAACAAAAGGTGAAAGGAGCGATACAGCCTTGAAACTGCTCCTCTGATATTAGACTGGCACAAAGAGATGAAGATTTTAGCACATTTGCTCCCACAATGTAGGTGGCCAACTGAGAAGTTTATAATACCAGCATAAATGCACTAGGCTTTAATTAATTATGCATGTATCTATAGCTCCCAAAGCTTTTCAGTTAAACAAAAAGATCAGAAAAAGGCCTATTACTGAAAATAAAACTAAAATTCCAGAAAAATAATGGTTGATCAGTAGTGCTGTAAGGGTTGTCAGTTTGTAGGTGTGTAATCATATATACACACACACACTCACACACATGTCTAAAATAAAAGTTGAAGGCAAACTCTTGCAATTACAGTTGGCCAGGAGTTTTTCCAAGATTAGTTTCTTGAGAAAGTGACAATTTATTAAAAGGTTTGAAGAAAAGGTCAGTTTCTGATAAAGCTTCAGAAGAAAAGTTATTTCAAGTCCATCATGAACACCTGCTAATGAGAGACCTAGCAGGCTGGTTCTTATGGCATTCATTAAGGGGTGAGAGAAGCAAGGTCTTAGGTCTGATTTAGTGGCTATTCCTGTGTTCTCCCTCAGAAAAGCTCAGGTTAGCAGAAATACAGCAAGTTCTGCATAGATGTCTTGCAGCAATCCATCTGGCTCCAGTCATAGCTTTACATGAGCCTAACCCCTCCAAACAGATTCTCCTTCACTTGTTATCACTACCTCAGTTACTTACCTTACAGCAGTTTTATTGTCAAGATTGCCTCTTTACCAGTGAAAGCGATCATTTTATGAATGAATAGGGAAGTACCCAGTGAAGACAAAGATCACTGAACCCTGAAATAGCCATACACGTAAGTCTTAGGTGCTAGTCTGCTTTTACATTAACTGTAAAATGCCTTCCCCTTCCTTTCCTTGGTTTGTTCTCTCCAAGCAGATTTTCTCTGTACATGCTGAAGTGTGGAGTTCTGAGTGCTCTCACGTTCTTCTTGTGGAATAAAAAGTAAAATCCATTGCCTTTGTGTCTTACTATAAAAATCCTATTTGTGACTGGAGAGAGCGTGCAAATATTTCGTTAAGAATGCAGTCGAAGTCAAGTGCCAGCACAGAGTGGCTCAGTAGACCACTGCAGCAATGAACTATTCTCTTAGACAAGAGGCAAATAATAGGCTCAGCTATAGATTTTTCTTTTATTTCATCTTTCTTAGGTATCTTTATTTTCAGAGGGAATCATGTAATGCCTTTATACTGATAAAAGTCAAAGCAAAAATACTGGTAAAAGAACTTGGTGGTGTTTGAAAGCACCTACTACAGTTTGCCAGCATCTGAATTTTTGTCAGCTTTCCCATATATTTGATTTCTGCCTTTAGCAGCTGTTTCAAGTCAAAGAGACAGGCCTTGACTTGCATAAATTAGTACTGATTTGTAACTCAGTAGTTGGGATACATATGTGTTCAAATACACATAACATTCAATTCATAGGTCATAATTACACTGAGCTTAGATTTCCAGTTACAGAACTGCAAGTCTCATTTATATGCAGCACAGTTAACAGTACTCCATCTTTTGCTAGAGGCAAGAAGAGGCAAGAAGAGGATGTCCTTATATAAAAAGTCAGAAAGTTATCTTGCTGAAGAAACAACAAAGTAAACCAACTTTACAGTATAAATGCCATATAGTCTTTGCATCAAAAGGACAAAATATTGATAGGGAATACATCGGGAGATGTCCTAGGATATTACTAGTTTAACAATAAACAGAAAGTCCACATGCAGATGCTGAAAAATATCCAAGAGAGAGGGTTGTAACAGCATGCTTTCACAAAGGTGTCAAGGAGGCCATAACAATGTATATTTCTTCTTAAATGAAGAAAGAAATAAATGCCATGATAAAAGCAGACCCAGGAGCACGCATTAGTCTTTGTTGCTATTTCCATACTTAATGATAATACAAAGCAAGACAAATAACAGGTACGCTGACAGTTACAGAAGTTTGTGAAAAATGTCAGTATCAAAACTCATGTAGGTCTCTAGCCATGGTATGAGCGATTATGAATTTGTAACATTTTGTATCAGTGCAAAGACTTAAGTAGGGAACGGCAATACCCATTTCTAGGCAAACACTATCAAAAAGGTGTTGCATACCTACTTTCAGGATTTTAAAAATGCCCGTAGGCAGTGTAACTGATGGAATGATTCAATTTATTTTTTTTAAGATGAGTGTAGAAGCTTTTTTAATCCTTTACTGCTGCTGCTTCATTCTTTCTCTCCACTGCTCTCGTATGTCATGGAACTCCCAAACTCAAATAAAACATGAAAGAAATTAAGTGTACGCTTCGTATCTGTGTAGTTGAATAGCTGTAAAGGATTTTAAGGGCCTCAACTCATATTTTTTGAATACCCAGATGATGGAGACATAAAATACATCAAGTCAGACTTTATAACCTTGGTCCCTCTCAAAAAAACCAAGGAAGGCTTTTACAGTAAAGTGGACTTTGGCTGCAGTGAGGTTTGGCAAGTGTTCCTGACTGCCACAGCACATTTGTAGCTAGGCTGATGGTGGAGATTCTCTAAACGTCCAAGCATAGCCAGGTTTATCATGTCCTGGTCCTGATGTTTGTAAATTAGTCTTGCTCCTCTCTCATAAAACCTCTTGTAGCAGAACCAAGTATTCAGCAGTCTATGACAGGAGACACTATTATTTTGGAAGCACAACTATTTTTCTTCAAATAATCTTGTTGACAAGAGGAAAGGCTCAAAAATTAATTTTTGTTCTAATTTTGACCAATCTTTGGATTGACATCCTTCTCAGTTTAAAGGTTTAAAATACCTCAAACTGTTGATATAAGTTTTCCATTACAACAAAAGATAAAAATAAAGATCACCATATGTGTTATATAAGATTTAATCTCTATACCTCTGACTTAGATTAAACTAAAATAACATTGACATTGTTGCTTTGGTTTAAGTGCTCTGCTAGTGGAGTCATGTTATGAAGCATTACAATTTAAGACCAGAAAAGAAGACAGTATTCAAACTATTCAATTCTATCTGCTTTCACAAAGAGAAACAGATAGAGAGCAACAGATTTGCTCTTTTACTTTTAACTAAAAAAGCCCAAACTATTTTAAAATATGTTGAAGCTTTATGCAAGTGTATGTCCAGCAACAATGACTGAAAAACAATTGAAATTCAGGCAATGGTCTAGCCCTCCCCCTTCCAGCAGCCTTCTCTCAACCTACAGTCCTTCCTCAGATGTCTAGTCGGCAGTCCTACCAGCGTGCAGCAAAAAGAAATGCCTATGATTCCATAAATAGCAAAGAACCCCAAAACAAGGCCCTAACTCACCCTCCTGCCTGCTCCCACATCCCACATGTTTCTGCAATGCAGCTTGAAACCCACATCCCAGCTGCGGCAATCAGAATTCTTACAAAGCTGTACGGAAGGGAGGAGGGGCAGGGGTGAGTGGTATTTTTTGCTTTGAAGCGCAGGACTCCAAACAAAAGGTTAGATATTCTACAGGTTTTGTCTATTTTACATTATTTTAAGTGTAGTGTTGTTTTCCAATATTCGAAAGGAAAGCTATTCTAAGCAATACACTTTCCATGGAAAGTACTGCAGTAATGCTCTTGAGTATAGATTCTGATTAAACAGTGGTGAGCCTTGCTGTCAGTAGCCTATTTGCTAGCCACTCTTCAGAGACAAATGGGGATTTTACATCTGTGCTTTTCTCTAAAAGCAGTTAGTGACATATGAAAAGATTTGATTTGTAAATGTCTAAGGCAATAGACTTCATCTTTATAGCGTACAGAGAAAGGAAGCATGAAGCAGTGAATTCCACAGCTGCCTAGAGAAGAACCACATTCTTTTCCAAGATCACCATTTATCAGACAGATGAAAGAGGAATTCATTTCTGTGAGAATTGTCTCAACAGCAGTACAGAATATATATACTACCTCCTCAAGCATGTGCAGTTTTAATGAGTTTCCACCTGCCAACAAAATCTGAAGTTCTGCAGACTCCCTTGCCCCCCACTACACCTTTATTTCCACTTGTTA
>VZTV01040782.1:2242-18441 GCA_013400875.1 Anhinga rufa | reverse complement strand
GACAGTGAGGTTTCTTCTGCAGGAAAAGAGCATATTTACTCATTTATGTGTATTCAGTTAATTTAGTTTTATAATTACTTTGTGAAGAGCTGAAAACAATGATGGAGAAACTTTTCTATCTTAATCTGTAAGTAAGAAGCAGCTGAAGAAGGGTGAGATCTACTAATTCTAAAATCTTGAAGGACACATTCACTAAAACCAGTTCAATTTTGTCTTATCAGATGGCTCTTCTCTGTTTAATACATCTGTTTTAAATGCAAATCACGCCTTGACAAACTTCCATTCCCCTCAGATACACAACACATTCAATATATTTGTACTGATCTCCTTTAAAATGGATAGTGTTCTGGTGCAATATTGATAATCTTCTTGCCACAAATTATAGTAAGGGGTTAAAAGAATAATATCTCGTAACATGAAATAATAATTTTTGAACATAGCAATCTATATGTGAATAATTTGAATGTATGTTTCACTTTATTTTTACTTTAAGATTATATTGATCTGAGCTACTTTCTGGTTAGCAAAAATAGGTAAGAATTTTAGAGACTGTTTTATTACGTTGTTTTACAGATTCGCTGCCAGCAAGAACCAGCTTATTTCCTAAAAAGTTAAAAAGAAATACAAATTCAGAAAAGATTAAAATCCAGCTGTTGAAATAAAGATTTTCCCGTTCAAAGGAAAAGTCAAAATCAAAGCTTGCTAACTTCCCTGTGTGCCCTAATGGATAAAATGTACCCTTAGATTCTAATTGATTTAACTCACCTGCTAATGTAGGGGGACCTATAGATCTTGCTGTCTAGGAGTCGCAGAGGGCGACAGCATTGTCTGAGTCTTTCTCTTTGTATCCGTATGATCTGTTTTGTTTATACTGTCACTGGTGGATGTTCGCTTCTTCATCCAAATACCTGGAGAGAGAGGTATGTTAGAAGCAAAGGTCAACAGCATCGTGCTTTTGCTGCAGTGTCGTAGGTAGCGGTTTCTTGTTCCTATTCTGTTGGCTGCTAGATTACCTCCTTTCCTTCCCTGTGCCACGTGTATGTTTTATTCCAGCCACAGCTGAACCAGCAGGGCTGAAGAAATGAGTAGCCTCCAGAAAGGTTGAATTTATCAGTAATGTAGTAGTGTGTAATAGTAGCATGTAACCACAGCCTTGCTGTCAGCATCCAGAAGTGAATGTGTAACTCTCCATATTTGTATTACACTGACCTGATAGTTTACATTTTGCTGTTTGATTTTTCAAGAGGATGATTCTACAGTGCACGACTTTTTTAGCGAACACTTCTGTCATTTGAATATGTTCAATAGGTTTTTGTGTCTTTTTTTAGAGGATGGACTTAAATGAAGACTCTTGGGGGCTTGATATGAATTAGAATTTCACATTTTACTCACAGCGTGGTTTTGTCACACCTGTTTGTGCATGCTACCCTGATTAATATTCAGCTGATGTCATTTTGATGTAACTTGATTTGAAGCTGAAGTCCTGAGCTCATCAGAAAGAGCTTCTAGTGACAAATGAGACTGCTGACACCCCAGAAATGCTTTAGAAGGCTTTAAAAAACATGAGAAGTAGCTCTTTTTTTCTGTATATTCGAGAAATTAAAGCAAAAGACAACTATTTAAAATGAGAAATTGCAGGCCCTTGGACAATATAACGTGTATCTCATAGTGTGCACATGAAGGAAATATATTAATTTTTAATCATTAAGGACATAGCTGATACCATGCTTCAAAAATGGGTATTTAAAAAAATAGTATTGTGTTCATGTATCCCAGGTGAAACTTCAGAAAATGCCTTGATACCCACCGACAGGCCTAGGCTTTCAAAACATCGTTATTTCCCTCTAGCAGCTGACTTTCAAATAGGTATTACTGCCCTCCTGTATATTTCTAAAAGTCTAGTTTTGAATTATTGCTTAGTCTCCCTGCTCTTCTGTAGCTTTAACCGAGATCCTGCCACAGTGAGGATGTGCTTTTGCTACAGATACAGGCAATACAAAGTTACGCAGAGCATCTACATAGGTGCACAGACATTCAGTGTCATTATTTGGGGAACTGTAGTCATTTCTGCTGCAACTGAAAGTAATGCTACAGTTTTTACTCTTTCTAGCCTCACCTGGCAGCAGTTAAACCCAGGTAAAGCTGTTCAAGTTGGTGTCAGCATTGGTCAAGCTGACCATATAGTTGAATCCTTGAGGTTACAGTTTCATGTGGTATTATGGTGTGTTTCTGAATCCAAAATGTGCAGTTAATGTACTATAGAATAAGAAAAGGCAGCATTTGGATATTTCCTAGTCCACCTAAGTGTTTCAGAATTTTGTAGCAGATTTAAATGGATTCTGTGTGCTGTGCTGTACAGGCCTGATACAAGAGTTCCCTTTAACGTGAAAATTACCTTGACAAGCTACTTCTAGAAGAGGTTTAAACAATATTAATTAACATGGTAGACATTTCAGAGGAAGTTTTGTACAGATTGAGAAGGGCCAGCAACCGCTGCTCCTCAGCTGGAATGGCTGTGACCTGCTAGTCGGCCACCCTGTACAGACAAGCTTCCAAATTTTATCAGTAGCTTCTCCTTAGAGCTACTACTGCTTATTCGTTGGGTGTCTGCTTTTGGAAAGAAGGTTTTTGGAGGGGGGAGAGCAGCAGTTAGTGGCGTGTGTTACGTGAGAGTGCTCGGTAACTCTGTTACAGGGAAAGTGCAAATGGGAGAGCCTCTTGGCCTCATCTGACAGCGGTTATTTGCTGGAAGCTGTCATCTTTTGTAGCGTTTTTTCCTCTCCTTCGGAATCAGGGGAAAATATTTGTTGTAGAATTTGTAGAATTAGTTACACCCAAATAACAACCTCATTTTTGTTTTTCTGAGGCAACGGAGGGTAGAAAATGTTTTTAAGGAAAAAGGCTGTGAGAATTATTTGAACAGCTTTAAACAATTTAATGCTGCGCATATTGCAACACAGTCATCTTCTGCTTGTAGTTTGTAGAGAGTGGGTTTTGCAGACCAGAATTTCTGAGTTGTGATGTTAGAGGAGAACCCAGTTCTCCCCAGTACACTCTGTACGCATTTTTTTCAGTACTTTGTATACAATGTTTCAAGAGGAAAGTAAAATAAACACACCAGAAATATCTGATATGGAAGTTAATAAGTGAATCCAAACAAGACCTAGGAATAATATTGACTTAATTGGTTCTTCTAATGTCACAGATAGAACCTGTAGGTAACATGTAGCTTCTCCACGTAGAGGCTCAAGATGCAGTCCTCCCACTAAATCGAAACGCAGCCGAAGCCCTTGCGTGTGGTTCTCATTGGAATCTGGGTAGCGGTATGCCCCCGGGATGTCTTGCAGAGCTTTGTTTGCTCCAGGGGAGGAGACGTGGCAGTGACTGAATGATTGTAGACGATGGAATTTTATAGTTCGTGTGCAGTGGAGTAGAAGAGTCGGGGGGTCCCGATAAGGAAGACTATATAGGAATACTTCATACGTACGGTATCTGGTGGTTTCAAATGCAAAATTAAAATAAACAGATGCTGGTGCGGGGAAATCCCTCCCCTTTATTCTCCCTCTTCCCTTCTCACTCCATCCCTGGGAATCTTGGGTTCTTTTCCACATTATGGCTAAGAAGGGGAGATTAGAAGCATCCCCTGGCCCAACTTCACATGCTACCAGGCACTTAGAAAGCTCTTGGGGAAAAAGAAATGTACTTTTGTATTATCTTGAGCTGAAAGGGGAAATGAATGTCATCTGTCACTTTTTTGGGCAAGTACTCCAACCGCCAAGGATGTGTGCAGCCGAGCACCGCCAGAGTAATGTGGGTAGATGCCTCAGTGTGCAGAGATGAGATTTCAGGCGTTCTTTCTCTTCAGGATTTCCTTTAGGCAGAATTGGACTAATGGGACTCTAGGTGTTGTAAATCTTTCCTTTGTGTTAAATCTCCCCAAGGACTGCATAAGGTATGGAGGTGGCCCAGCATGGTCATGGAAGTCTGTGTGTACGCAGCCAGGATGATGCATTCGGTTCCACAGTGTGGAGCTGTGCTGCACTAGCCAGGAGGAAAAAAGGTTTAAAAAGTAAGAAATGAAGTAACTTGGAACTCAGTAGCTCCAGGAACTGGAGAACTGGCGTGTGAAACAATGAACTCATTTGGATCCAGTTCAGTACTAAGGGTTCTTCCTCACGTTTCGCATGCAAGTGGTGTCAGTCAGACCTTGCTGGCCTGCTAGGCTTCTGACGCTTACACATGGTGGTTTCACCTACCTTATTTTACTTTCTTATCTTACTTTACCTTCTGTTAGTTTAGAGGAATCAAAAGCAAAGAAGGAGATCGGGTTGGTAAATTGCCGTTGCTTTTCAGTTTCTCCTAAGCATAAAAAGTGAAGGCTGAAAACCTCTTTTGTGCAGCGTTATTACTGTATTAGCGAGTATGAATTGTGGAAAGTGAATTTACAAGAAGTAACTTCCTTTCTCAAATTAAATGCTTTATTTTACTTAGCTGTTGCGGTTAGTTTATTTTTACTGTTTTATTTCCTTTAAAAGTATTAGCTTCCAGGAAGATTTCAGACAAAGTTAATGAATATTTTTAAAAGAAAAGTTTAATTATTAATAACACCTCAGAAAGTCAGTAATGCACTGGAACAAAACCGGTAGCTTCCTGAAACAAGATTGCCAGAGAAAGGTTCTTCAATCAGTGATTTCCAGCAGTACCCAGGAAAACAATTTAGCAGAGTGTTATGTTCAACATCTGGCATTCTCATTTTTACAACCTCTGCTCTTTCTGTTTCTGCACTTTCTTAAAAGAAGTGCTTCTGTTTTAAGCAGAGAGATGTTCTTGACTGGAGATGAGGCAGAAGAATTGTTACATTTCTGTTTGATTCCACATGTTCTGATACACTTTTTTAATTACTATGATGTTATTTTTAGATAAGTTCATCCTTGCACTTTCCTTATTTAAACTTCCTTTTCACGTGATTCTAATTTTATCTAGAATTTTTTTGTAGTATATTCCTCCTTAAGTGTTCAGACCCAAACTGAAGGAAGAAAAGTTTAATGTTTTCAGTCATTTTGCATTCACCAATATGAGTTTAGCTCAGCTCTTCCAACTGTTAAAGCTTATTTTTGCTTATTAATGTAAACAGCTGGAAGACCTAGTTAAGATTAAAGTCTTAATATATTCTACAATTATACAGACAGGTTTTTGGTTTGGGGTGGTTGTTTTTTTTTTCCTGAAAACAGTGCAGAAATGTCAGGAGAGAGGAAAGGAGGATTATTTTCAAAGTGTGTGGATACATTTAACTCATCCTTTATAAAGTTTGAGAGCTGCAGATTCATCTCAGATCTGTGAAATTAAGAAAAAAATCCGTTCTTGTTCTCTTCAGCACTGGAGTTTGTGCTGACCCATCAGCCCCTTGGGCTTCTGCTCCCAGAGAGCTGCTGGGACAGGGGAGGGCGGTGTGTCTCAGCCTCCACACGCTGCGACATACGGTGTGTGGGACAGAATCAAAACACATGAGAAGCGACTGAAATTTCCAACACCTGTCTTCTGTTGTATGTCCTTGTAATTTCAGTTATGGTATTTTTGTCAATGATGATTTTTTTTTGAAGCAAATATTCATGTGAATTAAACCAGATCGTTATTTACGAAAGAAAACTAGAGGAAAACCAGATTTTGCTATTGGTTACCATAATAAATATGCTAATTTCAGTCTTCATGCATGTGGATTACAAGACGGTTTGAAACAAGGACCTTTCATTCGCTCTCAGCACAGCTCTCTCGACTGAGTTAATGGGATAGTGGGAGAAGTAACAAAAGCAATTTGTTATTGTTTTTGCCAAAAAACACAGCTATTTTTAAAGTAGCATTTCAATGTGCATTGGATTTCCTTGAATCTCTTCCTATTTTGAGGAGAGGCACCTGATGAGAGCCGTGGTTTTATGCAGGATAGTCATATGTATGGATTTGACACGTCCTCTTAAAGCCTGGACTGGGTGAGTCAGTCTTTCTTTTGTATTGGGACTGTGTTTCATGTCTGATACTGCAGAAATACCCTTGTGCCATCTACGTTAATTCATTTGTAAGGCAAAAGAAATAACTTGTCACCCGTGCAGGTTGAATGGTTTGTAGCCAGGTTCAATAATAAAACGTTAGAACTGAACAAAAACATGAGTAGCAGTGAGCGTTCCGTGCCTTATAGTCCACTGCACCTTCCTTAAGGCCATCTATTTTGTAGAACACCCTTTTTCTCAGTTTCTGCTTAGCAGAGATGCGTGTCCAAGAGATTGGTTGACTCAAGCTCTGAACCGTTGAAACCTGCGATGCTTGGGAGGTCTGGAGTGTCGCCGGGCAACTGGTACTGGTACACGTCTCTGGCTGTCAGGCCAGCAGTGGAGGTATCTGCTGGACTTGAACGCATCAACCTTTCTGTGTACGTGAATGTGGCTAGACAGATCGCCATTACACCTGCGTGGAAATTGGTGTTTGTTTTCAGGCATCTTGGACTTTGTACGTAATGCAGAGCGCGTTTAAATCACACTCTGCCATCACTCACAGAAATGCAGACCAGCTTTCTCGTAATGCTGGCTTACTCACGTTCCTTATATACATGTGCGTGCCTTGGTTGTGTTCTTTGAGGACAGATGAAACTAGACTAGCCTTTGCGTTAAGCTAGGGTAGCCTGAACGCCTTCCGCTGGGCATCTGCTTGGCTGTTAAGTCTGAGAGCGGGTGTAAAGTCCTGGTTTGGCCGAGCAGCGCCTGAGCTCGTGAGCCAGCTGTGCCGGTCTGGGGAGAGGCCCCTGCCCTGGTAGCGTGGGATTGGCGATGGAAGTCTTGTTCAGTCTTTGGCTGGAGCCTTTGCAAGTACCGCAGCGTGCGTTAGGAGTAAATAACGTCACGCAAGGGAGGTTTAGTGCTAACTGTGGAGTTAAGTCTAGGAGCGAGTTTGGGAGGAGATTAACGTGCATGAAGGCTTTACGGCGTGACTGTAATGCTTTAGTTTCGCTACAGTCAGATTTAGATGGCTTTTGAGATCGGAAAAATCGCCTAGGAATGTTAAGTTTAACGGGGGAGGGTTTAACCCCGGCTGCACGGTGTCATGGCGGCCCGCCAGCCCCGCTAGGTGGCGCCCGTTCCCGCGCGGCGCGCGGCCCTCTCTCCCCCCCTCATCCCCCCACGGGGATCTAAATAAATAAATAAATATAATTTTAAGAAAATAAGGGGGTTTTGTATCACCCGCCGCCTTTCATAACGCCCCAGTAAGAAACAGCGCGGTATGACACGCCGCCGGCGCTTCTGCGGCGCGCAGACACGGCGGCGGCGGCGCGTTGCGATGCGATGGTGTGTGGAATTGCCAAGCTTCCGATCTCTCCGGTTTGTCACGGTTTCAGAAAGTGAGGGTAGAGTGTAGCCGTTCGCTGATGAAACAGGAATTTTCTCGGTATCTTCCAAGAAAGAGAAAGTTTTACAATAACGGAATTAACGACCAAATGATTTGTTAGCCATTTTGGTGGTTTAGCCATTAGAAAAGTGAAGTGGAAGAGATGCTTCTTACTTATTTTAGGTTTTTGTGGGTTGTTTTTTTTTTTTGCACTGTCCATTATTTTTAATCCTTTGTAAGACAGATAAATTTGTGAAGTTTTGTTTTGAGGCATTTTGCTTTGCTTTGTAGCGGTTTCAGCTCATTTTAAAGAATGCAAAACTTTGTGCAAGTTTGGTGTTGGCTTGCGGGGGGGGTGGGGGGGGGTGTTAGTATGCAATACCTATTTATGTGCATTAAGTAGGTCATTTCTTGGAAGACCAGTTCCTGAGGATGTCAGGGTTCCTGCTACTAAAACAACTTCCATGTTCTGTTAAAGCAATTTTTAGCCTGATTGTGCAAACACACTTGATGAGTGCAAATTCTTCTGGATGCACGGAACAGCCAGTACTTTGAACAGCATGAGCTTATCTTTAGTGCTTGTTTTACACTGACAGACTGTTAGTGTTCAGTTTTCTTAGTTTTAAAGACCATTCTGTCCCTAGTTAATTGAAAATTAATACAGAAATATTTGTGGAGGAAAGTTTCTAGGAACATATCTTTTTCCTGTGTGCACATACGTAAAATAATTGAGGAGATTTGGGAAAAAAGTACAAAAGCAGAAAACAATTGGCAGAAGTGTTTGGTACTGTGATTAGGTTTTGAAAAAAAACAGCAGCAAAAGTATTTTGCTGTCTTACAATACTTATTTGCTCAGTGTTGCCAAGACTTTGCATAACTGAAAACAAGAACATCAATTCTGTATCAACATTGTTAAGACTTCATGAAAACATGAGCACGGATCTGATACCTCTGAAAAATGGCAAGTCCAAAAGAAGGATGCATTTTACAGATGCAACCACTTAAATGTTTGAGCATGTAAAAGCTTACTTTTAACTGTTTTGGGGTTTATAAATGTTAATACTGTTTGTATTAAAAATACTGTTTGTAAAAAGCCTGTTAGAAGTGGGTAGGTTACCTGCTCTTCATCTGCTTCATCCTATTCTGTTCAGCAAACTTTGACGTATTTTATGTGTTTTTATTGGATGTGAATTTAACTCAGGTCTTATTTACTTCATTTTTTGTGCATCTTCAAAACTGATAATACTGGTTCAGTTCTAAAATTATCATTTACCAGCTGCTAAAAAACATGCTGCTTTAGTTTCTTGTGCAGGTGATTTTCTGTATTTTGGTATTGTCATAAAGCCAAGACGGTGGAAAAGCTGTAAGTCTAGTTATCCTTGGTAGTTCTCTAGTGCCATGGGCTTTAATAATCCAGGAGAGATTATTAAAATAATAATCCCCCCCAACAGTGTGTCAATTCTGGCTGAAACTCAATATGTTACAACACATATATTGAAAATATGAGTAGTGTTAGAAATTTTAACACACATTTCCCCATAGTATCTTGGGCCCTTGCAGAAAGCTAAGTTCAGTAAAGCTCAGTGTTAGGGCTCCTTTGATGCTGGAGCAAGTCTGTAAGAATTATTTGCAAATAATTCAGTATTAACCTGAAGTCAGTCAAAACAGTATTCAAAGTTTAAAATATTTAGCTGGATCATAGGGCAGAGCTGTTTTAAGGGGATTTCATAGTTGCTTTATGAGATAACCCCTTTGTTCCTCCATTGTGTTCATAACCAAACAAGCAAGATCCGTATATACCCAGGGAGATCTGCTGTGAATCATTTCACTGGGGCAAAGTTTGTAGGAAGTGGTAATATCTTTGATTGAAAGAAATGATGCCTGAACAGAAACGCAAGCCTTTTATAGTTGCAAAATGGAGTAAGCACATTTCAAGCTACGAACACGCTGAGAAAAGTCACTCAGAGTTTTAATTGAAAACTGTCAGTCAGGGAGGAAGAGGCGGGTGGTATTTGTGAAGCAGAGCAAGTGGCAGCAAGGGCAGAGGTGCTGCAGTGTATCGCCTGTGTTAGCATCAGGATATGCATCTGTAAGCGCTGCTGATTGCTGCTGTCAACAGCAAAGTGGAGAATGAGTGTGATTGCTGTTTTTAATGATGGACGGATTGAGTTATAATATCAAACAGTGGTATACGAATACAAGTAATGGGGCAGTAAAAGAGGGGTCTGTGGAGTTGAGGAAGAGGTGTTTTGTCTAGGGAGTCAGCTCAAGGTTTCTAATTTCAGCTGTGTAAAAAGTAGTCTAAACTGTCCAGAATTTCTGAATTCAGACAGGGCACATGCCAAGCGTTACTTATTCAACCATCCATCTGTCTGTTTCTGTTGACTATACATGGAGGCAAATGATGATTTATTTCTTAATTACAGTATTAGAAGAGTTGAATACCATCCTAGGTACGCAGGGTAGATGGCTTTTCTGAAAATAGCTGTGCTGTGGTCAGCTAAGGTACTGGAAGACTGCAGATACATTCCCTGCTACTTCTGGTGGGGGGGAAGTACTGTGCATTTAGTGTTCATGATACCCAGAGCACGAGGGTCCCAAGAGGACAAAAGTTATGTGCACGGATTTGTACCCTGAACACTTCCTTAGCTTCAGATACTTGGGTTTCACCGAGTTCGGTAGTTGGCAAGAGCACCAGACAGCTATAACTCCTTGTTAATAAAGATTTTTGTTGCTGAATTTCCTTAAAATTTTGGTGTTTGTCCATGGGGGGTTGTTTGTTGTTGTTAAGAAAGAATTCCTTATAGGGGTCAGTAATCAGTTATGCTGCTGTGGTTGCATGAAATTGATAGTTGAATGACCTGGCAGAATAGCGGATGCTGTGCAATTTGCACGTACGACTTCCTTGTTGTATCACTGCGGAGTAGAGGTTCATGCTTTAAAATGTCTGGGGTTTGTGATGGGCAATAGGGTCTGTGAGAGGAGTCCACTGGCGTGGTTATTTGTGCCAGTCTCTTGATATTTACACCAAATTATGATTAGAGTAACTCTAACCATGTGACATCAAGCAGCTTCTTCATTGCCACACCATCATCCCTTGCCACTTACAGATTCTTCCCGTTGCTGTTTCCAGTTCGTTCTGTTCTTCCCATTAAACTGTTGCAATTCTCGGAAGCTTTAGCACGTTAGAAGTTCTCTTTTTCATTACAGTGTTCCTTGTCTTCCGCTTCATATGTGAAACGCAGGTAGCAGTGTGTGATGTGACTGCACAGTCCCAGCTGTATAGCTGAAGTTTAAGCAGTGTAGTCCAAGTTTAAAGCTAATCATGCCCAGCTGTGTCCTTAGTCACACTTCTCCATCCTAATCCGTCACTTCCAGTTAATTCCGAATAGCTGAGCAGAGTCCTCGGGTATTTTAATTTTTATTACAGATCTGTAATTTCAGCCCTCAGCTCTTCACCCCTCAGTACTGAGGCACTCTGGTCATTCCACAGGAGCTCCTTGCAAATCCCGGGAGCACTCTGCCTGAGGTACCGATGCCAGCACCGCAGTGTGTCTCCCTGGCTCCGCTCGGCTCACCGTTGCACAGGACGAGGGAATGCAGCAGAGCACGCTGCTTTTGTTCAGCCTCGGCCTGCCGCGCCACGTGCCAGCCGTGCTCCTGTCAGCAATGGCGAGAGCCCTCGCAGTGTCGGGCTGTCATGTTTGCAGGGGAGATAGCTTTGAACGGGAGGGATTGGGGTGAAAGAGGAAGGAAGAGGAGTGCTGGGGAGCGGGTGACAGGCAGGTACTAACCTGGGTGTCTCAGTGCCACTGTCTGCCCACCCCAGGCAAGTCTTGAAATCCACGGTCCCCAGGTCCAAGCTCATAGGTTAAATAGGGGGAGAGGCTCAGGCACCGGTGGGAGGCACAGCCCACTCCCACTGGTGCGAGGGGCGGTTGTTCTCGGCTGGCAGCGGCGGGTGCCCCTGGGTGACCAGGTGGCACTTCCAAGCCAGGCTGACAAGTCCTCGTGTAAATAGTACTGGTTAGCACTGCTGCAAAGGGGCCTGATTTATGGGGAGGGAGTGTCTGCAGTTTTTAATAAAGTGTTTAAAGATATCTGCACAGACCCAGGTTTTAAGGCTCTCTGTTCCAATTTTAAATGTTACAGTCCCTCTAATTTTGGATTATTTTGACTAGGCACAGCTGTTAAGCCTTTCCTCTTCTGCCTCTCCTCTCCCCAAAGAACATAAGCCTCTAAAAGTCCACAGTTATCTGTCTTACTGTGAGCCTTGCCGGCTATCACATATTTAATGAAGGCTATTAACTACTTTGTGATTAAGTTGAAAGGAAGAAAGGAGAGTAACTGGAAATAGGACGACAGTGACTAAAAAGAAACACAATACCTAGCTTGTATCAGAAGATTTTAAAAACACACATTTTTTTCAAAATTATGTACCTTAAAATACACATTCATTAAGAAATTTTTTAACTTGATTTGTTTTGGGAACCACATCTGTGTATGTCACATCTGAAAAGTTTACAAAAAGCTTTTACAGGTGTTTCTTCAGAAGGCGTTTTACTCACATTGCCTAAACTGACTTGCCTGGTACAGTTACCTGCCTTCCCAGCACGCTGAGTCAATGCCTTTGAGAAGTAAGCTCACCCCACCTTTTTTTAACAAACGACCAGTTAAGTTACTAAGAGCGCACATTACGTGTTTTTGTGGTTTCCTTAGTGTTACTAAAATACCTCACTATTACTGATTTCACTTCTTCAGGTAGAATATAGAGTATTTTCTACATCTGAGTGTCCTTTGCAAAATGTCATAGAAGATCAGATGAGGGATAAACAACAGAAAAACAAACCCCGTCGCAAAGTAAAACTGACGGCGTTAAGCAGGCCATACAAAACAGTGGCGTAACAAATTTGCCCGTTTATAATGAGTTAAGTAAATTAATAAAATAATGTTATTTTTGGGACCTGTTTTTTCCTTTAATGTCTGATGGTAATTTTCCAGTAGTCTATAGTTTTAATGAAAACATTTACTCATGTAAACGAGGGTTTCGGTTTGTTTGTGTCGACATTATTATTTATTTTTGTAGAGAAAAATCCCTCCTTTCTTTATCTTCTACTTTCAGAAATCTTTTGGAATGTGCTGAGGAAATGTCACCCTTCCCTTGACACTCATGTTTTGTTTGGGTTTTTTCTTTCATTTTAGTTTCTATGAAGTAGTGTAAACTCTAGCTTAATTTGATCTGGCATCCCCGCAGTTGAACATTTGTAAGTATCTTGTATTGTGGCCCATCTGGGTTGCCATAGAAACCAGAGACCTCCATCCTCCTCCTTGTTGTTGGGAATGGAATGCAAACAGGGCATCAAAGTGACGTTTTTCTAGTACAAGTGAGAGCCCTGTGAAGAGCCAAACAGAAAGGTTTCTTATTTCTTGTGGCCTGTTGTAGCAGTTGTTATAGTACACCCTGTTTCCTCTTGAATATCTGGCAGCTGGGTAATAGAAAAAATGCGAGCATCATGAAAAAGCCAAGCGTGTGTGGTTAATCTTGTCCGCAGCTTTTTCCTCTCTATCTTTCTTTGATGTATTTGTCTTGGATTGGGCTGCTAACTAGTAAGGAGGTGTGGAGCATGTTGCTGCAAATCATTTGCGCTGCAAGAGGCTGAAAGAACCAATTATGTAGCACGTACATGTGGCTTAACGTTTCTCTGCACTGATCCTCTATCCTCTTACAAGAAAAAAAGCAGCCAAATAATTCTGGCAAATGTGTTAAAAGTTTTTATTTGCAAAATAGTAGAAATGCCAGGTGATCATTCTTCAAAACTGGATGGATTTAACAGATAAAATTGCAAAATCATACACCGTTTCCCTTCCCCCAAGTACCCTCCAGCTGTGTACTCAGCAGTTCCGCCGGCATGCTGGTGAATGGTCGTATCTCCTCCCCAGGACAAAGAACCTTTGAAATCGCCGCTGAATACTAACCAACACAGCCAATTGTACGCGATTGTGGATTTCCAAAATAGGTTGAGAAATTATTTTCTAAATAGCGACTTGCTCATCAACAGAGAGACAGGCTCCAGCAGCACAAAGGGGGCACAGGAACAGTTTGGTTTTGTGTGTGGGAGAAGAATCTTAGTACAGTCTGTTCATGCTGAGCATGCTGTTGCTGGCCTAAAAGCAGCTGCCTCTATAGCCTCCGCTGCTGGTGCTGTTTCTCGAGCAATGTGGGTCACTGGACAGGCTTCTCATCTTCTTTAAATTAATTAAGGAAATTAGTTTCTGCCCCTGTGCAAAAGATGGATCGTCTGGTTCGGAGAACTATGCGGTGTGAGAAAGTGTTAAAGGCTTGGAGCAAAAACTCCTCTTTCGTCATTGCTCTGGTAAACTGGAAGAGGAAGACAAGGAATGTGAAGGCAGAATGCTACAATCCTGCATAATCTGTCTAGCTCATAGTAGACACATTCGAAATGCAGAGCAGGAAGAGGCCACTGAATTATTATTGCTATTTGCATTGTACTAGTATGTGTTAAATATTTCAGAAGATTTTTGCAGCCTGGGTTTTTTGGCCTGCAGAGCGTACAGGCTAATTGTGCAACCTACCAGCAGGGAAACAAAAGAGAAAAAAACAATTAAGAATGTGGGTCCGTGGGGTTATGGGTCAGTTTTTGCATATGTGTATATGAAGTATGGACTTTCTTTCTACAGTGAGATGGTAATTTCTAATAACTTGAAAAAAAATCTCAAAGTATGCCCTGCACTGCTTGTGTCGGCTCGGACATCCCTCTGGGCATCAGCCTGACGTGATGGTGAGGAGGGACTTTAAAAGGGGCTTGTGTGACCAGAAGTGTGTACTTTTTTCCAAGTCAATATGATAAAATATAACCCTTTCTCCTGCAAGCCTTGCCTGCCAGTGAGAAAGGACTAATTTTTGCTTGTCAGACTTCACTACTTCTCACTTCAGCCTCACATTGTCTGTGAGTGCCCTTTGCTTGTGTGAACCTGTTTCTTCTTACTCCTTTCTGTGTTTCCTGATATTTTCTTTTGGAGCTTGTTTTTTGTTTTCTTCTGAGCTTCCTCACAATCAATGACAGCTTGACTGTCTTCCTATGCAGACTGACAAACGTATTTTGGATTAAATATGTTTTTGATAGGAATGCATTTATATGATCCTCCAAATGATTACCGTGAAAATTCCACTCTGCTCATAACAAATACTGCCTATACAGTGCAAAGTCGAGTATTTCTGTTTGCACATTAACATCTTTACATTGTTGTTTTTGTTTTTTATTTCTACTTCTCCTATCACACACTGGCGTTTTTATTACAATTGGTTAATATTTTCTTATCCTTTGGTCATGGTGTTTCTTTTCTTAAAGTAAAGTTAGATCACTAGTTGCTTACATGCCCTTGCATGTATTTACTGATATAAGTGCGTGGGTGTGTAGTATAGATCTTTTAAAAGCCTCTTTCCTCTGCTTACATCCTACCCCAACTCCAGATAAAATACAGTAGAGGATAGTTTTATCAAAACAAAAAAAATAAACATGCCCTATTTTCTTAAGTATGTACCCTGTCGTATTTGTTAGAAAACAGAAAGAAGCCCTGAAGCTTTTTTCCCCAAAGCACCCCTGCATTTCAGCGTCAGTTTGGTTTGTTCGGAGGTAATATGAGGGAAAATGTTCTCTCAGCTGCTTGTTTCCTTTAATGGCCCCCCTACCTCAGAGCCCACAGAACTGGCTCCCTAATGTTGAAGCTCCCCTTCTGCTTCTCATTTTGTGGAGGTTATCTGAGAAAGAGGGTTATGCGAAGGCTTATGTTTATGGACTGGAATTTAAAAGGGTATGCATTATGTGCATGAAACTTTAATTAGACTCTGGTTGCAAAGACAGTGCAGCCTTAAGGTAGTTCTCGAGGTTAATAATCAGAGCTTGAGATCCCATTATGAGTAAAGTTACCAGACCTGAGGACACAAAGCAAGATGGCTTGCTGTAATAGCCTGTGTTTCAGTTGCTAGGTTTCTGTAATCTTTCAGCCTTTCTCAACAGCGCAACATGTGTTTCCTTTGGAAAAAAAAAAAAATCCATCAGCGTGAAACCATGGGGAGGAAAACTACTGTTTTGTGATTTACAGCTCTTAGAGATAGGTGTGATAGGTGTCTTTAGAGATACCCGAGAGAGACCTGCTGATGCTGTTTTTAGAAGTCTGTGCGTTCTGAGCTAATGCTTCCAAACATATTCACAGCTGAATTGTCACGCAAGAAATGCTGAGTGAGGGCCAATGAAATAATACTTCTGAGTTTCACTAAGACTGACTGATACCTCTGAGTGCAGGTTTGGCTGGTCAGACCGGTTCGTAGCATGAAATGTGTTCATCCAGCAATATATTGCATGTTCTCTGCAATAAGTAGCAAGTCAAGCATATGGTCTCAAAAAAGAACTTGCACTTTGTTATGTGATGAAAATTTACAGTGGTTTTTGTTCAATCCTTTAAAAAAAAAAAGTTAATTTGCCTTTTAAATCTACGTGGGCCTGCAGAGGCAAAGAAGAAATCTTGAGCTCCCCTAAAAACACACTTGTTATATATGTTTAGTTTTGCCTAAAGAGAAATTATAAGAGAGCCTATTTTCTATTTCTTACCTCTCTTTGACAGAGAACTCCTTGGAGAATTATAGAAATTAATCAAAGGCTTCTTCAGAGGTCATTTTACATCTGTAGCATTTTACAGTCTGTCTTTTAAAAGTTTAAACAAAATACTATTAATAAAAATATCCCACATCCCCTGTCCCCATCCCTGTCCCATCCCCCTGTCCGTGTGTCGTGACCCCCCCATCCCAG